>BKCP01009403.1:4046005-4220554 GCA_008636005.1 Striga asiatica | reverse complement strand
CTCGCGCCAGTCGCACTCGGGTCGTGCCAGCCGCACGCCCAGTGCCCAGTCAGCCCGGGTACGCGTCAGTCCCGCGTCCCTCGTGTTCGGTCGTGCCCAGCAGCGCGCCAACACTCCCAGTGACTCTCGGTCATGCCCAGCCGCACCTAGTGGCACCAGTCGTGCCAGGGCCCGTGCCAGCCGCACAGCCCGCGCCCAGCAGCGCCTAGTACCGTACCCGGTCGCACCCAGCTAGTGCCATGGCCCCAGCAGGCCCGGCACGGGACCGAGCCCGACCAGTCCGAGCAGCCCGTGACCACCCGGTCCAGTGTGAACCGGTGGTCCAACCCGGTCTGGTCCAGCCCGACCCGGTTCAGCCAGTTAGCGAACCGGCCGGTTTAGCCGGCGGTTCGAGTCCGTTTTGGTTCGGGATTTTCGGTCCGAGTCTTATTCAGAAATCTAAGTATTTTTCTAAGCCAAACCAGATCAGTTAAGCATATCAGTATAATTTCCGGACTTAGAATTATTCCAGTGAACCCGTAAAGCGTTCCTTTATATCTGGATGAGTAGTCTGATAGAGTAGAGCATCCTAGCATATATTTGAGCATATGACGAGCATAGTACTTAGTATATTTTGTTTGCTTATATTTTTATGTAGCTTGAGGAGTCAGCTACCAGCACAGCCGCACTTACTCATTTTCAAAACCGATCAGGTGGGGACCCAGACTGGGTTATACATTGAGTTTAATAGTCGATATCACGTTCAGGTATGTATATGAGTTTTATCCACTTTGGGTTAAGGCCAAGTTTGCCTTCCCTAAGTTCTGGTGGTGGCCCAATTTGCCCTAGTTATACCATCAGAGTGTGCACACGGTTACCGGCGAGAGTGTTCCGGGAGTTACTGGCCAGAGAGTTCCGGGAGTTTCAGTTTACTTATATATACCAGTTTGTGATATCATTATTAATATTGATGTTTACTTTAGAATGGATTTTTATGGAGTACAAGTGGACCGTACTCACCCCCACTTTATATTTTCAGATGGCAGGGTCGGCGGGCAGGCGTGAGATGAGCTGTGGTGGTGGTGGTCGTGAGTTCCGCACGAAAGCTGTTCCCGGGACATTTGTTTAAACTGTTGTGTAAACTATTATAACCACGTATTTCAGACTTCCGCTATGTTTGCGTTTATTTTCGAACATGCATGACGTAATTTACAGACTTAAATAATTTTACCCAGTTCGCCAGTACGAACGGGTCCAGACTAATATGCATGATTCGGTAAAATATAAACCTGATTTCTTAAAGTCTAAACCAGACGTTAGACCTAGGTTAAAGAAGCGGGTTTTAAGCAGAAAAGTCCTTAGTAGCATCCCGAGATAGTTTGCAAATGATTTCGAAAAATTTATAAGCAGTTTTCGAAAGAGTTTAAATTTGCGAAAAATTGGCCCTAGTTAGCGGGGTGTTGCATAATGTGTTATGTAAAAGTAGGACCTATTAACTCCTTTTATACCCGAGTTATCATTTTGCCCATGTAGTCTCCTTACGAAGAAAGAGATCCAACCATATCATATTGTCTAGTTTAACACGTCTCTGAGATCTTAGACTCATTAGCGAGATACACTTACCATTTTTAACAAGATTATGTTTCCTCTTACTGTACGACTCCTAGGTCCTTAGATCGTAACATCGCGCTTGCGATCTAACCTCCATAGACGCTTTCCTGGTCGAAGTCACGACCTCCACCTTTAAGACCTGAAGGTCATATAGAACCCTCATCTGTCTGAGCTCCACAAAGTGCTCAGCTGCAGGTACCTTGAGCTACTAAATCGAGCTCCCTGACAAGGTCAAACCTTATTACTGAGCTGGAGCTCTGATAAATCGGTCGCAACAACGCTAACCACTCAGACCGGTTTACCGAGTCATTTTGGGTGCTATATTAAATATATTGGCTTAAGAAATCATAAGAAAAACGATCAAAAGAATAAAAGTCGAGACACATAAGATTATGCTCATCTTAAGATGAAATAGCCAAGTATATTGCTTATGGTTCATGGCTAACGCCTCCAAAATATAATGACTTTTGATTTGTGTGTAGCGATAACTGAAAAACATAATTTTTCAGCAAACAATATACTTGTTGTGAAGCTCTCAAGATAGAAATGAACATAAATAACATAAGATGCTTTATAAACTTTGCAAATCATGCAAAAGTGCTCTTAAAATCTAATGTTTTAATGAAATCTCATTCATGGGTATTTATAGATGCTCTTTGACAGCTCCAAGGGGTTCATGATATCAAGTGACACCATCTGGGATGTGCCCGGTCGCGAGTTCTTTAGAACCTTTCGATATGAGCAAATGCATCCAGGCCGCGAGTTCTTTGCGCCTAACTAGGGGACGAATATAGGCGTCATGCACGCGATAGGGCCTGGTGCGCACCTATATGTTGGGATCCCATACGCTCACATCCGGATTCAGAATCATGTCCGGTATTTTCCTACTCGTCCCTAACAAACCTTTCTAGCTGCATGATTATAGCTTGTTTAACTTGTGCAAATATTCGTCAAAGAACAAACATTTACGAATACAGTCATACAACAACATTTAAGTTACTTAAACTCAATTTGAGTTATATAAACACAAATTCCCCCACATTTCAACTGTAGAATTAATTTTTTGTTCAACCTAAAAGTTTTATTCTAATTCTTATACTTACAAAAACTAGAACCGATTCAAAACCAATTTTCTTACAAATCACGTTCTATTTTATATTTATATTTGATTTTTATAACGGAATCACTCCATGCAAAAGAAAACTCAAGTGTTGTTAGGGGCAAAAAAATTTGTCAATTACGCTGCAATACAAGTCAAGTTAGCTGCAGCCTGCAAGACTTTATTTACGAAATAAAATCAATATAAATATATAATTGTTGCTTTGTCTAATTGTGAGTTTGACTGTCCAATTCAAGTTTTTGACCAATTAATAAACAGTTGTTCAAAAAAGCATGTTTGGAATCTCAAAGAATAAAACAATATTTAGAAAAGAGAAAGAAGATTTCCGGACAAAAAGAAAAAGGAAAATATTAAATGAATTTGCGTATCTTGTAATTTGACTTTATGGCTCACACCTAACACAGAAGATGAGTGTTTTTCGTATTATCTTGAGAGGTATTTAATTACAGTATAAAACTAAGTGAAACTAATCCAAAACTTTTTGTGCCTAAGTGAAAATTTGGCCCACAAAGATCACTCAGTAATAACATTAATACCGAACCCTACCATAGCTGAGCCGCAAAGCTTCATCCTTCTAGACTTCATGCTTGAATTAGGTTAGCTATATTATAAAACAAGAGCCTCGTTCATAAATGTAGTTTATAATATGAAACAAATAATGAGGGGCCAATTTTTTTGGAATATATAATGAGAAATAGTGGGTAATATTTTTGGAATATATATTAGGTTTGGAATATATATGCGCGCACAAATTTTTTTCACGAATTAGTCCTCATTTGATCAAATTAATTGAGGGAGCAAATTTTTGACCTAAAAGTCATAAATTATGAAAAAAAAAAAGTCAACATACAATTAAACATTCTACATCATGTTTTATATTATGCTACTTTCATAACCAAAGGGCCATTTCTGTCAATTCAAGTGGGCAAAATTAGATACCTAGAACCAATATAAAGGGCGAAGTAGCAGGGGTAGTATCGTCCAATAAAATGTTTGTTGGATAAAAAAGTACGTATCATATACCTTCTCCTCTTGTTCTTCACTCTCTCACCACCCAACCCAACAGCCTCCAGTCCACCACCCTCAATTACATACAAAACCCATTATTTATTTATTGATAGTAAAAATTAAAAGAAAAAGTTGGTAGATGCATGATGAGTAGTAAAACACCAACCTACTAATTGCCTCTATTCCACAAAATCAACGCTGCTCAACCCCATCTTCCCATTTGCAATCCACACAAAAATATAAACCAAAACTTGACAAACACTTTTGATTTTCTGCCTCGGTTTCTGCGCATCCAACTACGACTATTATCTTTCACTTTTTGGGTTTCTACCTTTTTTTTTTCTTTACTTGGTTTCTTTAAGGTATTCGCTTCAGAAAACTCCGAAAACTGCTCATTATGATGTCTATTTTGTGTGTATTTTGTAAGTTTGCTTATTTTTCTGGTTTGAGAAGTTTTGTCTGTACCGGTTGACTTGTGGTCTTTCGCTAATTGTTGGGTTTCGGTATGTGGGGTTTGGCATTGGTGCAAGTTTGTGTCTTTTGAGTTGTTTTGTTGATGGGTTTTCATTTTCTTGGGTTTTACTTTGATTGATTTGTTGGGGCTTATTTGATTTTTCCTTCTTTTTGCTTCTTCGGTTCCTTTTTCTCGTTCTGCATCCATGAAAGGTGGTGGGTTGATGGGGTTGACTTCGAGTTCTTCCAATATTACGAATTTGGGCATTTATTTAGATTTGATCAATTCTTTTTCTGGTTAGGTTGATAAGTTATTTTTGGTTCTTGAAAATTATCTCAATGGCTTTATTCTGCCACCTTTTTATCTTTTCGTTGAGCCTTGTTCAGGTTTCAAAAATTTTGTCACCTTTGGGCTGGTAGGTTTGTAAGATTAGATTTGGTCATCTCTTTAACAGAAAATTTAACTTAGTTGAATTCTTGTTAAAATTTAACTGTTCGCGGCTTTTATTTTTCAAGGGATTCAGTTTCAGGGTTCTTCTTTAAGTATAATGCTATCCATGAGTTTCCATATTCTGTTAAAATTTAACTGTTCGCGGCTTTTATTTTTCAAGGGATTCAGTTTCAGGGTTCTTCTTTAAGTATAATGCTATCCATGAGTTTCCATATTCCTATTTGTCCAAATTTCTCTCTTTTTATAGTTGAAGTTTATTTATAATTAAACCAAGTACTTTACAAAGTACTCTGACAAGGCACTTCATTGGGAATCATTAACCGTGTCTTCTGAATAGAATTCAAAGATTTCGTAGAACTTTGATTCAGATCATAGTTATGCTCTTGTCGGCATGGCATATTGCTGATATTTGGAAGCAAAACTCGGGATTATTTAATATTTTCCCTACTTTGTTTACTGCATTTTGATAGTGCTGACTCTTTTGTTTCTTTTTTTCTTAGTTGTTAGTTTCATTACTTGGGAAGTAATTTTTTTCCAGTTATGCAGTTCCTTACATTTTAGTTTTTGTGAAATAGTTCATTTGTTGTAGCTTACCTGATTCTTCGCCTTTTAGGAGAACTGAAAAAAAGACATGGTGAGCATTCGAAGACGCAAGCTTTTAGCAATGTGCTCTGGTATTGTATATAAAATGGGCTATATTTAGTAATACCATATATTATGTCATTGTAGAACTGTAAAGATTGAGCCATTTTACTTAAACTTATGAGGTTGCTTAATTATTTAAATTTTCAGTTCATTTCTTTGTTTGAAACCAGTTGCCTTGAGTAAAACATTTTCTTTGTGTTGTTTCATAGGTCGAAATTCTCTTTTGGCTCAACTTTCTTGGGTTACCCCTCCTCAAATTTCTGCTGAGAACGCGACACCAATCACTGTTCATCCTCTGCCGTTAGAAGACAGTTACAAGCCAAAAGAAGTAATTGTACGTTTGTTCACTAGAGTTCGTATGCATCATTGAGTCATTTCATGTTGTCAGCCACTAGTTTCTTTGTGAAACCCGACATTTGTGTTATGTTTGTGCTATGTTAATTGATAAACGTGAAAGCTATAAAATGACATTGATATCTGATGAGGTCTGTTTGAATAAACAACAAGAAGTTTGAGAATAAGTTGATAACTGTAGTTTGTAACGAATTTATGGTAGAAGTAAATCCACTTTTTTTCTTTGTTGAAAATGTGTTATTTCAGAAGATATTTCCTCGTTATTCAGAGATATTGCTTTGTTCTGAATGAGCCCCATTATGATATTTCACTATTCATGTATTTTTTTTGTCATAAAAAATTTAGCAATATCGATTGTCAATTTATTTATTTATTTAACTGGATAGGAAACTGCATTGGGAACTGGGTCCGGTTCTTCAAATGGTTCCGCTTCAAGTCCATCAAAAGATCATGCCCTCCATCAATTTCCCGGTCTGTTTTTCCTTTATGTATCTCTTTGGTCCTCTAAAATTATTAATTTTATTTTGTAGCAGCTTCATTGTGTGAAATTTAGCAACTAATGGAGGTTTTAATCTATATGGTTTATTTTCTTGTTATATTTTTCTTAATTTAGTGATAAAAATCACTTTCTGTCTCGAAATCAAAATTTGAACTGCACAGAGATGTATTTAATGTTAGTGCATGCTCTAAGACCAGTATATTCGTCCATGATTTAAACTCTCTCTGAATACCTAGTTATGAATCAATGGTTCTTGAAGTTGCTAAATGTTTTATATGTGTAGGCATGTAATTCCTGGCGTAAGCCGAAAGGATGGTAAGCTAAAAATATATGGATCTACTCCGTTTAAGTAACGGGTACAGTTTGTTCTGGATAAAGTCATGTGCTTAGGCTTTATCTTTTGTAAGAAAGCAGAGGGTTCTCTAATATATTTGTCTCAATGTCTGTTTGTTTGAAATATATTTAGAATACTAAATTTCAATAGATGCGAATATATCCATTGAATCTGTGTTTTATAGCAAGAACCATTTGAGTTTTGCTTTACATTACATGGGACCTAATTTCCACTAAGGTGGTATAGTGAGAGTAATGCCTATAATATGTACTTATCCTTTTCTTTTGATTATTATTATTATTATTATTATTATTATTATTATTATTATTATTTTGTTCCGTTGTTTAGAAATCAAACGAAGAAAGAGACATAGGAGAAAGCAAGTGGAAAACCAAGAGCCGTGTATCATGAGAGGTGTCTATTTCAAGAATTTGAAATGGCAAGCTGCCATTAAAGTCGATAAGAAACAGATCCATTTGGGTACCGTTGGCTCTCAGGAAGAGGCTGCTCGACTGTATGACAGGTACTGCTATTGCTCGATAACACTTATTTGTTGTGTCATTTTATACTTCACATTTCGAGGAACAATCGTGACAATATATATATATATATATATATATATATATATATTAATTATCTACATTGGTATGTTCTAAAGCAGTGGTAGCTTAAGGGGGCGATTGTTGTTTTCTACACTAATAAAACCAATCAAAACTCAAATTTAACTCAACTTTAACCTAATCTCACTATCTCCCATATTATCAATATAATTAAATATTATCAACTAATCATTCTTATAGATGACATCAACTTTAATTCACTATTTATCAACTCACATAATTTTAATTAACCATCACTTTCAATCATTTTTCTCCTACTTTACATCAAATCAACTTTAAATATTATTTTAATATATCCACTAACAACTAACCATACCACTTTTCTTCAAAATTAACTATAGATAAAAAACAAATCAAATAAAAACTAATTGAATCCATAACCAATCACCCTTGAGTTTAGAAGAAGAGTGATGTTTCAGAGGAGAAACATGGTGGTGATGGATATATATATATTTTTTTATTTTCAAAATCTTTTTTCTGGTCAGGTAAATGGAGATTGAACAGTAAAAAGGTTACTTGAGAAAAAATGGAATATTTTTTAGGTTGTGAATGAATTTAAAATAAAATGTAATGATTTGAGTTGATATGATATGAAAACATTTAAATGTTAATTGATAATTATTGGTAGTAAATATGCGATGTGAATGATAATGTGAATTGACAATTGGAATTGCAAATATCAGTTATAAGAGGGTGGTTGAAGATGGTAAGTTATAGAAAGCTTATTCTTTCTTCCAGGATAAAAAAATAAAAAATATAAAAAAAAGAAAGAAGTGGAATTAAAACCACTGAAAGAATATTATGACTACTATTATTACTTCAAATAAGTAGAAACTAGCTGAAAATAACTTCTGTTATTGATTGCAAATGCAACCTCTGTAATGGCCGTCTTTCTGTATATGATATTTTTTGGGATTCACCGAAACATGTGAAAAGGTGGATACGAGAGAATAAGAAGAAAAATGAGGATAGGTTTTTTGTAGTAGTCTGATGAATGATGATGCTAATACACTCGAAGAAGGCATATATACACACTGCAGAAAACAAAATACTCTTACCAAATCAATAATGTACACTTAATCTAACAATATTTTGTAGCTCGTCATTGCAGGGCGGCTTTCATGTGTGGAAGGGAGCCCAACTTTGAACTATCGGAGGCGGAAAAGCAGGAATTAAGGAAATTCAATTGGGATGAATTCTTAGCTATTACTCGTTCTGCCATCACTAGCAAGAGTAAGTGTCTTTTACTTATTATATGTCTAGTACAATACCCGTGTATTACCCAAGTGTTGAATTAAAAAGCATACATAAAAAACTATTAAAGCTTTTATTTAAAAAATTTCTTTATAACTAATATAATTTAATTTTATATAAAACATCACTTTGTGATTTAATTAAATTGTCAAACTATATTTTTTCAATGATAATAGTTAAAACACCCTTATACTAAATGAAAATGTCAACTCATCTTGAATTTTTTTACTTATACCATATAAGAATATCAATGTTATTTACTATTACTGAGTACAAATATATGTATATATAAAAGTATTAAATTAATAGAAATAATATGGTGATATGTATATGTATAAATGTAGAATATGTTTGTTGAATATTAAGTAAAAGAAATTATTTTTTTGGCTTAATAAGACGTCTAATAGATCAAGTATCGTATGAGGTCTTGCTTCATAGTTATTTTTTTTTAACTTTATATGTAATTTTAGAATTTGGATAATTAATTATTTGTTTTTATTAGATTGACAACATACCAATTAGATTTTAAACAAATGTCATTTTTAAAAAAATCATATCATATAATTTCATCTTCGAAATGAGTAAAATATGAATATTGGAGAGAAAGATAGGGAAATAAATTAATATGTTTGATTTAGTGAACATATGCAATAGAAAGAAATGAAATAAAAATAAAGTATTACGGTAACTATGGAAGAAAAATATGGAATGAAATAAATAATGGTTGTTTCAATGAAGGACAATATCTATATATTTGGAAATAACCATTCTTAATTGACATTTGACAAGACACGCGAGCCTAATTATGTAAAAATCCAAAACATAGAATTGTAACAAATATGATCCAGAAACACACGAGACTGCGACTTAGGCTTATATATAGGGAGATTTAATTACAAAACTACCCTTGTTTTTAGTCTTGTTAGAAAAAGACAACTGTTTTTCTAGATTACAAATACCCCCTTAAAGTATCGTAAACACGTCTTACGCTTGGATTTTCTATATCATAAAAGAACTTGACAAATTTTTGTAGCTATCCTTGTATAGAAATTTGTTCTAACTGCTACAGATCTTAAGTTCACATGTATATATATTTCTTGATTCATCAGAGAGCCAGAGACGAAATGGGAGTTTGCGAAGAAAACATGAAGACAACGAGTGGGTAGGCGAGCAAGTGCGCAATGGCTTTTCAGCCTCAGAAGACGATATGTTAGCACCTTGACCAAAATAACTTTCTTTCAAATTTGGCCGAGGCTAAAAAGAAAACTCAAAATTAAGCAACTACGTTTTAGCCTGTCCTGCCTTCTCATTCTATTCAATTCTTGGGTATATACAAGAACACATAATTATTGGTGTAGCAACACATGAACCACACACGATTTGACATTATAATCATTATCCTTTTAAATTGTTGAAGTCATTGCACAATTTAATGTGTTAATGGAGGGGACAGCCTTCACGTTTAAGAGTTCTTGTTGTACGATGCTCTGGTTGGGTTAAATGTACTTGCACGCATGGGTCACGAGACTTTTAATTCAAGGGGATTGATGATGCTCTCTAGTTGATATAGCAGGGTTCAAATCTGAGTATTTTAATTATTGGTTTTATTTTCCTTCTCCATGTTTATCTTCCCAACTCTATTTAACTTACCATACCATGTTAATTCTCCAGAGTATTTGGTTAAAGGAAAAAAGAAAGAGTAAAATTAGAACAATTGGGGAGCAAGGGATGAATCCATNACGAATTGCATAATATCGTGTATGTATGTGTATCTATCTATCTATCTCTCTCTCTCTCTCTCTCTCTCTATATATATATATATATATATATGGAGTGGTTCAGATGCGCCCCGTTTTTAAAAGTGAGGACGTGAGACCTGATCTGGTCCGTTCACCACTCATCTAATCTAACGTTCAGAATTAATTTATTACATTAATCAATATTTCCGATTTCGCGGGCGGTACGTCTTCAGAACTCTACTTTACTTTCCCTCTCCATTTTCGCACTTGCTCCTTGTTTCTGTTCCATTTTCTTCCATTTTCGATTTCGATTTCGATTTCGATTTCGCGGGCAGTACGTCTCAATTTCTGTTTCCGTTTTATCCTTCGTAGTCTATTCTCGCAGATTCTCGTCTTAAATTGGTGAGTATTTTTGCTGTTGTTTTTGTTTGTAATAACTTTTTCGATTTTAGGTTTTTCATTCTTTCATTTAATAGATTAAAGTAATATGTTTTGGTTAGTTTTTGCTAGGTTAGCTGTCTGATGCTGCTAGGTTAGTGTATGATGTTGCTAGGTTAGTTGTCTTTTGCTGCTAGGTTAGTTGTCTGATGGTGCTAGGTTAGTTACCTGAAGCTGATATGTTGGTTGTCTGATGTTGCTAGCTTAGTTGTCTTTTGCTGCTACGTTAGTTGTCTGATGCTGCTACGTTAATTGTTTTTTGTTGCTAGGTTTTTTTTTTTTTTTTTTTTTTAAACAAACAACGCCCCAGAAGGGCGGGGGATTGGGCTGGATCCCCAACCTGTGCATAGATCAGGGCCCCAAAATCAGGAGCCCAAAATGTCAACGAACAAGATACAAAAGTCTATAGAGTCTCACAAACAAAGTCAAAACAAAAGAAAAAACAAAAAAGAAAAACCGAAAAACGAAAAAGAAGCAAAAAACTACAATACAAAGCCGATCTTCGGGCTAACAGATGCCCGAAATACATGTCTATACTAATGAAAACAGAAATCCTAAACTAGTGAAAGCGGAATGCTGGATATCCAAGCTGGTCCATCCGTACAAGAGTGCGAAGGCGGAGTGGAGCAGTGTCGGTCTGGAATGTATGTGTGCCTGGTATGGTGGCGCCAAGGCTGGCCAGGTAATCAGCCGGTCTGTTCCCCTCACGGAAGATGTGCGTGATCCTATGATGGACTGACCGAAGTAGATCTCTAATGCGCATAAGCGGGTGCTGAATCTGCCACGAGCCCTGATGGCCCGAAGTCAGGAGGGTGGCGACAGACTTAGCATCCAGCTCGATCCATATATGACTAGAGAGGTGGACAGCAATCTGAAGGCCAATCTGTAGTGCCTAAATCTCTGCATCGTAGCTCGAGGAGGCCTGAATGGACGCGTGGAAGGCGGTGATGAGGGCGCCGCTATGGTCCCGAATCAAGCCTCCTCCTCCGGCAAGTCCAGTGTGGCGATCAAAGGAGCCATCAGTGTTCAGCTTGACCCACGGAGAGTCAGGTCGAAGCCAAACAACAGCTCTGGCCCGAGGAGGCCGAACAGGCGGTGGTGGGGCCACAATGTAGCGATGCGGTGGCGTGTAGCCTGTCCAGTCTCGGACTGTGAGCCTGCCCAATGCGATGAGGAGTGAAATGTGTCTCTCTACCTGCAAAACAATGTGAGAAAACATAAAAGTAATATCCCTATGCTTCGCACTATTCCTTTCTGTCCAGGTGAACCAAAGGATCAGACAAGGATGAGGAAGCCCACGTGTCTAAGGTGTGTGCTCTGTGAGAAAAACTCAGGAGCTCAAAAAAACTGTATGTGGTGGGTAGGGATATATGAGTCCAAGTGGCAAAATGCTCCCACACTCTCCTCACAATCTCACTCTCTAGAAAAAGGTGGGTAAAGGTCTCAGTCTCATGGCGTCCAGTCTCAGAACAACACACACACCGAGAGGGGAATGAGATCCCTCTCGCGTGTAGCACAGTATCGACGGGTATCCGGCGCAAGGGAGGCGCCAAAGGAACACCGAAATAGTAGGCGTGAAAAGGTCACTCCAAATAGCCCCGAAGAGGAGATTAGGCTGATCCCTCAGCCTTATCTGCTCCCACGCCGAGGTAGTAGAAAACACACCTGATGATGTAAGTTTCCACCTTATGCTATCTGAACCGTCCCCCGAGATAGGGATCTGCTGGATCTGATCTAATAACTGCTCGCTAAAACCCGCACCAGCCCCCAACTCCCTATCAAGCTTCCCCCTATCCACGACCCATTCGTCCAGAGGTCGCTCACGAGTAAGTAGGGGGAATGCGACACCTGCCTATCCCTAGACAACGGCCTATCACCTACCCACCACTCATCCCAGACACTGACATCGCCCCCGCCCAAAACCCAAAAGATGTGATCCTGGGCTCGCCTCCCGACCCTAGTGAGGCGCTGCCACTGTCTACTATCATGATCAACAGCCGTGACCCAACAAGGGTGGTTGGCACGTCTAGGGCAGTACTTGCCGCGAAGGTACTGAGCCCAAAGCGACTTTCCTTCCCTGAAGCGCCACCACAGCTTGTATGAGAAAGCTGTAACAATGTCCCTGAGGCGGCGGATGCCAAGGCCACCCTCGGGGAGGGGGCGGCAGATAGAGTCCCAACTCACCCAGTGAGTACGTCTTCCCCTCCCAGACCCATCCTCATAACCCCAGAAATAACGAGCCATAATTTGGTCAAGCTCGTCAAGAGTAGACCTAGGGGGGTCGAGGACCATAAGCAAGTGAATCGAAAGAGAGCTAAGAGTGCTCTTGATCAGCGCTAGCCGACCACCGAAAGAAAGGTATCTATGCGACCAACTAGAGATCCTGTCGATCATCCTCTGCCTGACGCCCGCAAAGAGCGCTCTCGTGAGGTTGCCCTTATATAAAAGGACCCCGAGGTAGGTAATGTGAAGGTCGCCACGTGCAAAGCCAGTAATGTCGTGGACCCGTTGAGCCCACCTGTCCACGGTGGCAGATGAAAGGATGAAGGTGCTCTTCTGCACACTGACCAACTGACCAGTGACCAAGCCATAGTGCTCCAAAAGGCGCATAAGCTCGACCAGTCCATCATCATCCGCCCGGGTGAAGATAATGATGTCATCCGCATAAGAGAGGTGAGAGATGGTAGGACCATAGCCACGGGTGCTATAGGTCATATGAGGAGAGTCGTGGATGAAGCCGTCAAGGCAGCGAGAGAGGTAGTCCGCCGCAAGAATGAAGAGGGAAGGGGAAAGGGGGTCGCCCTGTCTAAGGCCTCTAGAGGAGGGAAAGAAATCGGTGGGGCTGCCATTAACCAGGACTGAGAACGTGCAATGCTCCACACACGCCTCCAGAAAGCTGATCCAACGCTCAGGGAATCCCATCCTAGCCAACGCCTCCCTAAGAAACGGCCACTCAACCCTATCATACGCCTTAGCCATGTCTAGCTTCAGCGCGATATTCGGAGCCCACTTCCAGTCTGCTCGGGAGATGTCGTGGATCATCTCCTGGGCCAGAAGGATGTTATCACTAATGACCCGATCCTTGACGAATCCACTCTGGTTCGGAGAGATGAGGGAGGGGAGAAGAGGGGAAAGACGGCCGTTAAGAATCTTCGAAATGAGCTTGTTGGTCACGTTACACAGGCTGATGGGCCTGTAATCGGACCAAGAGCTCGGGTTGGGTCGTTTGGGGATCAAGACGACAGAGGTAGACGTGAAGGAATTCGGCATCCGGTGGCCGGAGAAAAAATCCAACATCGCCTCCTCGACGTCAGTTTCGACAAGATCCCAGCAGACCTGATAGAAAGAGGGAGGAGAAACCATCCGGGCCAGAAACGCTGTTGGGATCAATCCCGAATACAGCATCCCTAACCTCTTCCATACTCGGGAGCTCACAGAGGCCAATGAGATCGACCGAAGGAGGGATGGTGGGGAAAAAAGAAGCGGTCGGGGCCACGAGGGACCCTCTGTCAAAGGTGAAGAGGGTCTGGAAGTGAGCAACAGCCGACTCCCGAATCTGAGCCTCCTGGGTCAAGGATGACCCATCAGCCTCGATACTATGGATGTACGACTTAGCACGCTTCTGCCTAACGTAGCCCTGGAAGAACCTAGTGTTTTGCTCGCCCTCGGCCACCCAGCGAACGGCCGCCTTCTGCTTCTAGAAGTCCTCCTGCATAAGGAGTCGGAGCTGGTACTCGGCGTGGCAGCGGTGCATGGCAGTCCTATTCTCCGGAGTGGGATTCAGGTCATAGGCCCGCTCAGCCGTCGCATGCGCACTCTGAGCCGCAGCAAGGCGCTGATGAAGGTTTCCAAAAACATCCCAGTTCCACTGTCTCAACCGACGCCGCAGTCTGCCGAGCTTCGCCTCGAGATTGCGCATCCCGAATAGCCCGGTCGGCTGAAGCCAAGAATCCCTGACAGTGTCGTGGAAGGAGTGGTGGCGAACCCACATGTTTTGGAACCTAAACAAAGAGCGGCAGCGGGTGCTCAAAAATCGGCACCGAATGAGAAGGGGTGAATGGTCGGACTCGAATCGAGTAAGGTGTGTGACGGTCGTAACCGCAAACACCTTCGACCATGCCTCAGAAACTAAGGCACGGTCTAACCTCTCTTTGAATCCGTCCCTCACCCACGTGAAGGGCTCACAATCACATCCAGCGTCAATTAACTCGCAGTCCGCCACCGCCTGAGCAAAATCCCACATCTCCCGTGACCGGTCCGTGAGGCCACCCACACGCTCATCGGGATGCAGAAAGATGTTGAAATCGCCACTAACCAACCATGGCAATCCCTCCATACTCTCGGCAATCTCACGCAGGGTGTCCCAAAGGTCATATCGCCCGACCCTAGTACACTTTGCATAAACCAAGGTGTGAAAGATGGGCTCCGGGAGGTGGCCAGCGGAAATCTCTACGTGAAGCACCTGATCGGTGTCGCGGAGGACCCGACAAGTGTAGTTACGCGAGTGGAAAAATCAGATCTTGTGCGAAATATTACCCACGCCCGAGTGAAAGCCCAGGCGACGCGAGTAGTGGTCAAAAGAAGGAGTGCGAATCATCGGCTCAATAAAGCCAACAAAATCGACTCTGTGGTCACGATTGAGAGAATGGAGGTGAGAGAGAGTAGCCCTGTTCGCCAGGCGACGGCCATTCCAAGTAATGGATGTGATGGACATATCAACGGTCGCAAGAGCCACCGGACGTAGTCCGCCTATGGCGAGGCTGATTCGGGCCACCTAAAGAAGAGGAGATCGTCCGTCGTGTCGTGCGGCGGAAGGGTCCCATAGCAGGGGAGATCGTCCGCCGTCTCGTGCGCTGCGTGGCTCTGGTCCTCGAGGTTTGTCTGCCTCGGTATGTACTCGTGGCTTGTGAGTCGTCTGGCTGGACAGACTGACCTATGGCAGCACTAGCAGCTTGCCCCATCTCCGGGGCTGTCTTCTGTCTGTCAAGGTGAAGAAATGCACTAGAGGCGAAGCTCTCGCACGAGACGTCATGCTGCGCGCAGTTAAGCCCGCATATCTGCTCGGGGATGGGTGAAAGAGGGGGTCCAGCAGGCAGAGCACTCGGGTGCTCGCCGGTAGGAGGAGTCTGGGAGATGGGCTATAAGATCGACCGAGCTCCCAATCCCAGCAGGGGGGGATGGGCCGACTCATCCCCTTTCAGGGGAGCGGTGGCGGCAGTAGCCCTCAAATTCGAAGATCGGACCGGGCTAGATGCGCGCACGGTCAAAGAACCGGCATCGCGCACACTATCATCGGATAGGTGGATGGACTCTTCCCTGGGTGTGGCGTCCGGCTGGTCCATGTCGTCTCCAAGGAGGTCATCGTCATCCAGAAGCGTAAGATCGGTAATCTTAGGTGGCCTGCTGGAGGAAGGGACAACATCCTTCTTTTGTTGCTAGGTTAGTTGTCTTTTGCTGCTAGGTTAGTTGTCTGATGCTGCTAGGTTAGTTGTCTGACTGCTAGATTAGTTGTCTGATGTTGCTAGGTTAGTTATCTTTGCTGCTAGGTTAGTTGTCTCATGCTGCTAGATCAGTTGTCTGATGTTGCTAGGTTAGTTGTCTCATGCTGCTATGTTAGTTGTCTGATGTTGCTAGGTTAGTTGTCTTTTGCTGCTAGGTTAGTTGTCTGATGTTGCTAGGTTAGTTGTCTCATGCTGCAAGGTTAATTCTCTGTAGTTGCAAATTTGCTTTTCTGTTGATGCAAGGTTTGTTATATCTATTTGACATTTTTTTTTGTAACTCAGTTTAATTTGAACAAATGGAGTCTCAGAGGGATGATGATATTCTTTTGCTGACTGATTCATCTCACAAGCCTGTACGTGAAGCTCGTCAACGGCAGTTTGATGCTAAAATTCGTTTCCCAAGGCTCTCAACACGGTCTTCTCCAAAAGTTTTGGTTGAGTCCATTGCTAAATTAAATGATGATCAGAAAAGAGCTGTAGAGAAAATGGGGTTTGGATATTTGCTGCATCTTAACATTAAAGAGATTCCAACCAATTTATCTTTCTGGGTGTTGGATAATTTTGACCCAATTAGCTCTGTATTGCGTTGTAGTGAGGGCAAAATCCACATTGAATCTGTTGATGTGGAGAAGGTATTAGGCTTTCCTAGAGGGGATAAGACTATTGAATTAAAGAGAAAATCTGAGTGTTGTGAGTTGTTGGATAATTGGAGGAGTAAGTTTACACAATCTTCTGATAAAATCACTGCTGAAAATGTGAGCAAGAAAATGTTGGAGTGTCGTGATGGTGGTGAAATGTTCTGTTGTCATTTTGCTGCTTTGGTGGATGCTCTGATAATTGGATCAATATCTGCTGGTTATGTCAACCCACTTTTCTTCAAGTTCATTAATGACATAACATGTGTATCTGACTTGAATTGGTGTGAATACACTCTTCAAAGTTTGATTTCAAAAAGAATGAAATGGGAAAAGACCAACAAAACTGCTTTTAATGGGCCTCTTCTTTTTCTCGTTGTAAGAATGTATTTTTATATTATTCTTAAACAATTTGTATTCCATTTTTATATATATATATATATATATATATATATATATAATTTTTTTTCCAAAATGCAGGTTTTATACGTTGATCGACTTGCTTTTGTAAATCGTGAGGTTCCAAGGAGTCTGGCCTCCTTTGTTGGTTGGAACTGTGACCTGTTGCGCAAGAGATCCAATGTTGAGGCCAAAATTGGTGGTTTTGGCCGAGGTTTTGTTGATGAACGTTTGGAAAAAATGCCATTACTGTCATTAAAATCAAAACAAAAGGAAATGTCTGATGATTTTGTTCAGGTTGGTATTTTTTTATTTGTCTGTAATGCAATTATTTGTAGGTTGGTATATCTTGTTGCTGGGTTAGTTTTTTGCTGTTGCTGGGATATTTCTTTGTTTTTTGCTAGTTTAGTTTTTTATTGTTGCTAGGTTAGCTGTCTGTTTCTGCTAGGTTACTTCTTTCTTGTTGCTAGGTTAATTGTTTCTTGTTGCTAGGTTAACTGTTTCTTATTGCTAGGTTAGTTATGTTTTGCTGCTAGGTTAACTGTTTCTCGTTGCTAGGTTTTTTTTTTTAAAACAACGCCCCGAGGCTGGATCCCCAACCTGTATATAGATCATAGCCCTAAAGTGGGCCAAAACACTCAACATAGTCTCACAATCCAAACAGAAAAGAAAAAGGAAATGAAAATAATACAAGGTCTGTCATCGGGCTAACAGGTGCCCGGAATAAAAGGATGGTCTACGAAAATAAAACCAAAAACCTAATCTACTGGAATCGAAACGATGGATATCCCAGCTGATCCATCCGAACTAGCCTGCGAAGGTGGAGTGGAGCAGTGTAGGTCTGATACGTGTGCGTGTCTGGTATGGTAGCGCCAAGGCTGGCAAGGTAATCAGCAGGTCTGTTCCCCTCACGGAAGATGTGTGTGATCCTATAATGGACAGACCGAAGTAGATCTCTAATGCGCATAAGCGGGTGCTGAATCTGCCACGAGCCCTGATGACCCGAGGCCAAGAGGGTGACGACAGCCGCAACGTCCAGCTCAATCCAAATATGACTAGAGAGTTCGGCAGCAATCTGAAGGCCAATCTGTAATGCCTGAATCTCTGCGTCGTAGCTCGAGGAAGCCTGAAGGGATGTGTGGAAGGCGGTGATGAGAGCTCCACTGTGGTCCCGGATCAAGCCTCCTCCTCCGGCAGTACCGCTATGGCGATCGAAAGATCCATCGGTGTTCAGCTTGACCCAAGGAGAGTCGGGTCGAAGCCAAACAACTGCTCTGGGCCGAGGGGACCGAACAGGCTGAGGAAGAGCCACCCTGTATCGGTGCGGTGGCGTGCAGCCTGTCCAGTCACGTGCAGAAAGCCTGCCCAACGTTGTAAGGAGCGAAATATGTCTCTCCACCTGCAAAACAATGTGAGAAAGCAAGAAAGTAATATCCCTATGCTTCGCACTATTCCTTTCCGTCCAGGTGAACCAAAGGATCAGACAAGGAATGAGGAAGCTCACGTGTCTAAAGTGTGTGCTCTGTGAGAAAAAACTCAGGAGCTCAAAAAAACTGTCTGTGGAGGGTAGGGATAAATGAGTCCAAGTAGAAAAATGCTCCCACACTCTCCTCACAATCTCACTCTCTAGAAAAAGGTGGGTAAAGGTCTCGGTCTCATGACGTCCGGTCTCAGAACAACACACACATCGAGAGGGGAAGGAGATCCCCCTCGCATGTAACACAGTGTCCACGGGTATCCGGCGCAAGAGGAGGCGCCAAAGGAAAACAGATATGGTAGGGGTGAAAAGGTCGCTCCAGATGGCTCCGAAGAGAAGATTCGGCCGATCTCTCAGCCTGATCTGCTCCCAAGCCGAGGTAGTAGAAAACACACCCGATGATGTAAGTCTCCACCTCATACCATCCGAACCGTCCCCCGAGATGGGAATCTGCTGGATCCTATCTAATAACTGCTCACTAAAACCCGCCCCGGATCCCAACTCTCTATCAAGCTTCCCCCTATCCCACGACCCGTCCGACCAAAGGTCGCGCACAAGCAGGTAGGGGGAATGCGACACCTGCCTATCTCTAGACAACGGCCTATCACCTAACCACCACTCATCCCAGAAACTAACCTCACCATCCCCCAAAACCCAAAAAATATGATCCTGGGCACGCCTACCCACCCTAGTAAGGCGCCGCCACTGTCTGCTATCATGTGCAACCGCCGTCACCCAACAAGGGTGGTTGGCACGTCTAGAGCAGTACTTGCCGCGAAGGTACTGGGCCCATAGCGACTTTCCTTCCCTGAAGCGCCACCACAACTTGTATGAGAAGGCAGTAACAATATCCCTAAGGCGACGGATGCCAAGGCCACCCTCAGGGAGGGGGCGGCAGATAGAGTCCCAACTCACCCAGTGGGTACGTCTCCCCCTCCCCGAACCATCCTCGTAACCCCAGAAATAACGAGCCATGATCTGGTCAATCTCGTCAAGAGTGGACCTAGGGGGGTTGAGAACCATAAGTAAATGAAGCGGAAGGGAGCTAAGGGTGCTCTTGATCAGAGCAAGCCGACCACCGAACGAAAGATGTCTATGCGACCAACCAGAAATCCTATCGATAATCCTCTGTCTGATGCCCGCAAAGAGCGCTCTCGTGAGATTGCCCTTATATAAAGGGGCACCAAGGTAGGTAATAGGAAGGTCGCCGTGCGCAAAGCCAGTGATCTCATGGACTCGCTGAGCCCACCTGTCCGCGCTGGAGGAGGAAAGAGTGAAGGTGCTCTTCTGCACACTGATCAGCTGGCCGGTAACCGAGCTATAATGCTTCAGAAGGTGCATAAGCTCGGTCAGCCCATCATCATCTGCACGGGTGAAGATGATGATGTCATCCGCATAAGATAGGTGCGAGATGGGGGGACCATAGCCACGGGTGCTATATGTCATCTGAGGATAGTCGCGGATAAAGCCGTCGAGGCAGCGAGAGAGATAGTTCGCCGCAAGGACAAAAAGGGATGGGGAAAGGGGGTCTCCCTGTCTAAGGCCTCTAGATGATGGAAAAAAGTCTGTGGGGCTGCCATTAACCAGGACAGAGAACGTGCAATGCTCCACACACGCCTCTACAAAGCTGATCCAACGCTCCGGGAATCCCATCCTAGCCAGTGCCTCCCTAAGAAACGGCCACTCCACTCTATCATACGCCTTAGCCATATCTAGCTTCAGCGCAATGTTCGGTGCCCGCTTCCAGTCTGCATGGGAGATATCTTGGATCATCTCCTGGGCCAGTAGTATGTTATCACTAATGACCCGATCCTTGACGAAGCCACTCTGGTTCGGAGATATGAGGGAGGGGAGAATGGGGGAAAGACGGCCGTTAAGAATTTTCGAAATATGTTTATTGGTCACGTTACATAGGCTGATGGGCCTGTAGTCGGACCAAGAGTTCAGATTGGGTCTTTTGGGAATCAAGACGACAGAGGTAGCCGTGAATGAATCCGGCATCCGGTGACCGGTGAAGAAGTCCAACACCGCCTCCTCAACATCAGGCTGGACTATATCCCAGCAGACCTGATAGAAGAGGGAAGAGTACCCATCGGGGCCAGAAACGCTGTTGGGATCAATCCCAAAGACAGCATCCCTAACCTCCTCCCTGCTCGGAAGCTCACAGAGGTCGACAAGGTCGACCGAGGAAGGGATGGTAGGGAAGAAAGAGACGATCGGGGCGACGAGGGACCCTCTGTCAGAGGTGAAGAGGGTCTGGAAGTGAGCAACAGCCGACTCCCGAATCTGAGACTCCTGGGTCAGGGATGATCCATTTGCCTCAATACTATGGATATACGACTTAGCGCGCTTCTGCCTAACGAAGCCCTGAAAGAACCTAGTGTTCTCGTTGCTAGGTTAGTTATCTGTAGCTGCTAGGTTAGTTGTCTTTTCTTTTTTTTTTTTAAACAAACAACGCCCCGAAAGGACGGGGGATTGGGCTGGATCCCCAACCTGTGCATAGATCAGGGCCCCAAAAACGGGAGCCCAAAATGTCAACGAACCAGATACAAAGGTCTACATAGTCTGACAATCAAAAACAAAAACAAAAGAAAAACAAGAAGGAGAAACCGAAAAACGAAAAAGAAACAAAAACTACAATATAAAGTCGAATCTTCGGGCTGACAGATGCCCGAGATAAGTGTCTATACTAATGAAAATAGAAATCCTATACTAGTGAAAGCGGAACGCTGGATATCCAAGCTGGTCCATCCGTACAAGAGTGCGAAGACGGAGTGGAGCAGTGTCGGTCTGGAATGTATGTGTGCCTGGTATGGTGGCGCCAAGGCTGGCCAGGTAATCAGCCGGTCTGTTCCCCTCACGGAAAATGTGCGTGATCCTATGATGGACTGACTGAAGTAGATCTCTAATGCGCAGAAGCGGGTGCTGAATCTGCCACGAGCCCTGATGGCCCGAAGTCAGGAGGGTAGCGACAGCCGCAGCATCCAGCTCGATCCATATATGACTAGAGAGGTGGACAGCAATCTGAAGGCCAATCTGTAGTGCCTGAATCTCTGCATCGTAGCTCGAGGAGGCCTGAATGGACGCGTGGAAGGCGATGATGAGGGTGCCGCTATGGTCCCGAATCAAGCCTCCTCCTCCGGCAAGTCCAGTGTGGCGATCGAAGGAGCCATCAGTGTTCAGCTTGACCCACGGAGAGTCAGGTCGCAGCCAAACAACAGCTCTGGCCCGTGGAGGCCGAACAGGCGGTGGTGGGGCCACCATGTAGCGATGCGGTGGCGTGCAGCCTGTCCAGTCTCGGGCCGTAAGCCTGCCCAATGCGGTGAGGAGTGAAATGTGTCTCTCTATCTAAAAAACAATGTGAGAAAACATAAAAGTAATATCCCTATGCTTCGCACTATTCCTTTCTGTCCAGGTGAACCAAAGGATCAGACAAGGAATGAGGAAGCCCACGTGTCTAAGGTGTGTGCTCTGTGAGAAAAAACTCAGGAGCTCAAAAAAACTGTATGTGGTGGGTAGGGATATATGAGTCCAAGTAGCAAAATGCTCCCACACTCTCCTCACAATCTCACTCTCTAGAAAAAGGTGGGTAAAGGTCTCAGTCTCATGGCGTCCAGTCTCAGAACAACACACACACCGAGAGGGGAAGGAGATCCCTCTCGCATGTAGCACAGTATCGACAGGTATCCGGCGCAAGAGGAGGCGCCAAAGGAACACCGAAATAGTAGGCGTGAAAAGGTGACTCCAGATAGCCCCGAAGAGGAGGTTAGGCCGATCCCTCAGCCTTATCTGCTCCCAAGCCGAGGTAGTAGAAAACACACCTGATGGTGTAAGTCTCCACCTCATGCTATCTGAACCGTCCCCCGAGATAGGGATCTGCTGGATCTGATCTAAAAACTGCTCGCTAAAACCCGCACCAACCCCCAACTCCCTATCAAGCTTCCTCCTATCCCACGACCCGTCCGACCAGAGGTCGCTCACGATCAGGTAGGGGGAATGCAACACCTGCCTATCCCTAGACAACGGCCTATCACCTACCCACCACTCATCCCAGAAAGATGTGATCCTGGGCTCGCCTCCCGACCCTAGTGAGGCGCCGCTACTGTCTGCTATCATGATCAACAGCCGTGACCCAACAAGGGTGGTTGGCACGTCTAGGGCAGTACTTGCCGCGAAGGTACTGAGCCCAAAGCGACTTTCCTTCCCTGAAGCGCCACCACAGCTTGTATGAGAAAGCTGTAACAATGTCCTTGAGGCGGCGGATGCCAAGGCCACCCTCGGGGAGGGGGCAGCAGATAGAGTCCCAACTCACCCAGTGAGTACGTCTCCCCCTCCCAGTCCCGTCCTCGTAACCCCAAAAATAACGAGCCATAATCTGGTCAATCTCGTTAAGAGTAGACCTAGAGGGGTCGAGGACCATAAGCAAGTGAATCGGAAGAGAGCTAAGAGTGCTCTTGATCAGCGCTAGCCGACCACCGAAGGAAAGATATCTATGCGACCAACCAGAGATCCTGTCGATCACCCTTTGCCTAACGCCCGCAAGGAGCGCTCTCGTAAGGTTGCCCTTATATAAAGGGACCCCGAGGTAGGTAATGGGAAGGTCGCCACGCGCAAAGCCAGTAATGTCGTGGACCCGCTGAGCCCACCTGTCCACGGTGGCAAATGAAGGGATGAAGGTGCTCTTCTGCACACTGACCAGCTGACCGGTGACCAAGCCATAATGCTCCAAAAGGCGCATATGCTCGACCAGTCCATCATCATCCGCCCGGGTGATGATAATGATGTCATCCGCATAAGAGAGGTGAGAGATGGTAGGATCATAGCCACGGGTGCTATAGGTCATATGGGGAGAGTCGTGGATGAAGCCGTCAAGGCAGCGAGAGAGGTAGTCCGCCGCAAGAACGAAGAGGGAAGGGGAAAGAGGGTCGCCTTGTCTAAGGCCTCTAGAGGAGGGAAAGAAGTCGGTGGGGCTGCCATTAATCAGGACCGAGAACGTGCAATGCTCCACACACGCCTCCACAAAGCTGATCCAACGCTCAGAGAATCCCATCCTAGCCAACGCCTCCCTAAGAAACGGCCACTCAACCCTATCATACGCCTTAGCCATGTCTAGCTTCAGCGCGATATTCGGAGCCCGCTTCCAGTCCGCTCGGGAGATGTCGTGGATCATCTCCTGGGCCAGAAGGATGTTATCACTAATGACCCGATCCTTGACGAATCCACTCTGGTTCGGAGAGATGAGGGAGGGGAGAAGAGGGGAAAGACGGCCGTTAAGAATCTTCAAAATGAGCTTGTTGGTCACGTTACACAGACTGATGGGCCTGTAATCGGACCAAGAGCTCGGGTTGGGTCGTTTGGGGATCAAGATGACAGAGGTAGACGTGAAGGAATCCGGCATCCAGTGGCCGGAGAAAAAATCCAACATCGCCTCCTGAACGTCAGTCTCGACAAGTTCCCAGCAGACCTGATAGAAGAGAGAGGAGAAACCATCCGGGCCAGAAACGCTGTTGGGATCAATCCCGAATACAGCCTCCCTAACCTCCTCCCTGCTCAGGAGCTCACAGAGGCCAATGAGATCGACCGAAAGAGGGATGGTGGGGAAAAAAGAAGCGGTCGGGGCCACGAGGGACCCTCTGTCAGAGGTGAATAGGGTCTGGAAGTGAGCAACAGCCGACTCCCGAATCTGAGCCTCCTGGGTCAAGGATGACCCATCAGCTTCGATACTATGGATGTACGACTTAGCACGCTTCTGCCTAACGTAGCCCTGGAAGAACCTAGTGTTCAGCTCGCCCTCGGCCACCCAGCGAACGGCCGCCTTCTGCTTCCAGAAGTCCTCCTCCATAAGGAGTCGGAGCTGGTACTCGGCGTGGCAGCGGTGCATGGCAGTCCTATTCTCCGGAGTGGGATCCAGGTCATAGGCCCGCTCAGCCGTCGCATGCGCACTCTGAGCCGCAGCAAGGCGCTGATGAAGGTTTCCAAAAACATCCCAGTTCCACTATCTCAACCGACGCCGCAGTCTGCCGAGCTTTGCCTCGAGATTGCGCATCCCGAAGAGCCCAGTCGGCTGAAGCCAGGAATCCCTGACAGTGTCGTGGAAGGAGTGGTGGAGAACCCACATGTTTTGGAACCTAAACGAAGAGCGACGGCGGGTGCTCAAAAATCGGCACCGGATGAGAAGGGGTGAATGGTCAGACCCGAATCGAGTAAGGTGTGTGACGGTCGTAACCGCAAACACCTTCGACCACGCCTCAGAAACTAAGGCACGGTCTAATCTCTCTTTGAGTCCGTCCCTCACCCACGTGAAGGCCTCACCATCACATCCAGCGTCAATTAACTCGCAGTCCGCCACCGCCTGAGCAAAATCCCACATCTCCCGTGACCGGTCCGTACGGCCACCCACACGCTCATCGGGATGCAGAAAGATGTTGAAATCGCCACTAACCATCCATGGCAGTCCCTCCATACTCTCGGCAATCTCACGTAGGGTGTCCCAAAGGTCATATCGCCCGACCCTAGTACACTTGGCATAAACCAAGGTGTGAAAGATGGGCTCCGGGAGGTGGGCAGCAGAAATTTCTACGTGAAGTACCTGATCGGTGTCGCGTAGGACCCGACAAGTGTAGTCACGTGAGTGGAAAAACCAGATCTTATGTGAAATATTACCCACGCCCGAGTGGAAGCCCAGGCGACGCGAGTAGTGGTCAAAAGAAGGAGTGCGAATCATTGGCTCAATAAAGCCATCAAAATCGACTCTGTGGTCACGAATGAGAGAATGAAGGTGAGAGAGAGTGGCTCTGTTCGCCAGGCCACGGCCATTCCAAGTAATGGTTGTGATGGACATATCAACTGTCGTGAGAGCCACCGGACGTAGTCCGCCTATGGCGAGGCTGATTCGGGCCACCTAAATAAGGGTAGATTGTAACACCCCACTTTGATTTAAGAAATAATCCATGGCTCATTTCAAAATCATGTTTACATTTTCGAAATTCATTTTTCAAAATCCATATCATTAGGGCATTATCGTGATTTCAATTCATATTTGAAACCTCACGGGAATTCATTACCCGGTTTTTCACATGGACTTCATTGTCCTAAAACCAACAATCCACATGATATTCAAATAACACATTCATCCTGAATATCCAATCATAGTTCAATAATACGAACCAAAACATAAGTTCAAAACCAACATGTTCAAACGACATGTTCTGAGAGAAATTCACATGCTCAAAACCCAAGCAGTTCAAGTTCATCAAATCGGGTTTAACTTATTCAAATAAGCAATGCGGAAGCAAATAACATAAAATGACCATCCACTCGCCATCACGCCATCGTGCCCGCCTTGCTTAACCTGAAACGTGAATTTCAGGTGGGGATGAGCACAATAGAAAAAAGTAGTGCTCACCACTATGCAATAAATTATATATTAAGACAGAATAAGCATGGTCGCAGCATGAACACGAATCATTCAACTATCACATCTCCTAATCATAACATTTTACTCATGTGCACATCTATCATTAGCCATTGAAGGTCGAAACCGCACACAACAATGGGAGTAAATACCGAAGGGTGTACAACTCCCCTCGGCCTTGCCTATCATTAGGCTAGGGAGACTGCCTATCATTAGGCACCGTCGAAGGTCGAAACCGCACACGACGACGGGGATAACCGTTCGAAGGTCGAAACCGCACACATCGAAGGTTACAGGTTCACATGCATACATTGATCATACCATTCGACTTTCATAAAGAATTTAATGCATAGGAAATTTTGAATAACCCACCTGGTCGCAAATAGGAGATAATCACGAAAGCACGATTAGATTGCGAGCTCGGCTCGTCAAACACCTACATTAAGTCCAGATGCTATAATCCACCTATTCAGACTTAAACGAGAAATCACAATCATACTTAGTCGAACTTGATTCAACTAAGTTGTTCGTGAAGTCCTGTGGACGTTGGAACACTTAGACTTGACATCTAGAATCAACCAATTACACATGGGAGTTCACATAATCCAAACATAAACATTGACCAAGTCAAACACTTAAAGAAATAAATGACGAGTCGGTTTACAGTTTTCACTTCTAAAAACCATATATACGAATATAACAGTTTAAATCACCAAAAATGAGTTGACCAGGTTACCATACGAATTTGACCCTGAAATTTTAACCAAAATTTTATCTTCCAGAGTTAAGAAAATACACAAATTTTCAGCTTCAAAACCCAAGTGCACTATTTTATAAAATTCACACAAGATATAAGCAAAACCGAGCCATGAATTTATACTCAAACTTAATGAATGATTCAGGACTGGAAAATTTTACACAGTATACTACAGCATGATATAAACAACATATAAAAATCCCAGCCCTTAACATCAACTACTTCTATTTTTAAAAATTCAAACGAGTTTCAGCAGTTTATCGAATTTAAAGCAAAATCGAACTAAAATGAACTCCAAAAATTTTCATATTTTAACAGCATGCATAAGTACATAAAATAAGCCTCTCAGTAAAGTTTCATAATTTTTCATGCAGTAACCAATTTATAAAAATTCAATCAACGATTCTGCAGATACGATAAATAAAATATTTACCACATCAAATCAACTCCAAAAATTCTAAAAATTTAACACAACACATACAAGTCACAGAGGCATGACATATTCGAATTTCAGCTCATTTCGGTCAGGCATGAATTTTTTATGCTTTTAACAATATTCTAGACAGATTTCAACTTAATTATTAAAAATAGCTACAGACCTCCTAAAATCATGAAATTTTTACACAACATATATTTCCAGCAGAGGGTCAAGCACACAAAATTTCACAGCAATACGAGCATCACACAATTCATCATAATTCATTTACTAAAACAGCGACTAAACAATTTCATTAATTCATAACCGACTCGTTTTGCGACGAATTCATCCAAAGTCTTCGCCATAAGACTAAGGACAACTAAATGTTCCAATCCACAGCAACTTAAACACGAAACGACGAGGTCTCTTTCGATTTCTCAAAATCGACGAGTTCATCTACACATTCAACATGATATATATATACATACGCATAAAATCACAAGATATTTAAAATAGTGCGTCTCATCGCCATGAACATAAAATCCTACATAATCCTTCAATTTAAACTCGAAATTAATTGAAGAAGGTCAAGCCATATACCTCCTTCGGGAATAAACGAGAAACAGATGAAAGAGGGTTCGAATCACGGGCCTCGGACAAGCCGCTATCACACACGCACGGCTCGGGACCGAACTCGGCTTTGCTTGTGCTAACAGGGCTGCTCGGCAAAAGACGGTGTCGCTGCCGGCTCTCGGTGATGGGAAGAACAACCACTTATCGTTGTTTGATGGCTCGGGTCTACTCATGTGCTCCCGGTAGCAGGCTAGGGTTGCTCGAAAAGAAGCCGGCAAGGAGTCGTTGAACGACGATGGCCACCGCTGCTTGTTGGAAGGGTCGCGAGGCTGAGGACAATTTCGCCGGAACCTGCTGCTGGTCGCGGCTCTCGGCAGGTGACGGAGGATGAGCTCGCCGGTGATAACAGGCCTCGGCGGAGGAGAACTCGCAGGCGGAGTCGCGGACAGAGGAACCTCGCGGAGGAAGGAGGGCCGCTGCTTGTCTCGCCGGGAGAACTGGTAGTGGCGGAGGAGTTGCTGCGCGCGTCCAGAGGTCGCCGGAGGTGCAGCAAACGGCGGTGATTCGCTTTCCGGTGGTGATGCCGTCGCGGAGGAGGCTTGCGAGCAGGGGCCGCGATGATGGATTCAGATTTCTTATCGTGAGGGAAAAAGAAAGACAGCGACGGGAATTTTCTTTCCCTGATTTTGCGAGAGATCGAGAGAATTGAGCGAGAGATAATTCTCTCCTGTCTGCTGCGATAAAAAAAAGAACGAGAGGGAGAGGAGAAGGTAGAGGCTGCGGGCATGAGTTTGACGAGCGAGAGAATGAACAGGTTAGAAAAAGAATAGGCTAGGGTTATTGTCTTGCACAAAAGAAACTCACACAACACACACGGGCTGAATTGGTTGGGCTCGGATTTGGGCCGGATTATCGGGCTCGCGGGTTCGGTTCAATGAAACGTATCGGCTCTCGGGCTCAGCTTTCGTTTTCCTCGGGCCCGATAGATTAAATCGGATCAGCTCGAAAATCAAATCACACAATAAATAAATAAACCAAATATATAATATATATTGATAATACACACAATTCAAAATTTAAGAAAATAATAATATTAATATTAATAAAAATACAATTACCCATTTTAATTAAATAATAACACTTAGACAATTAGGCAATTAATTACAATTTGGCAAATAAATATCATTTAGACAATTAGACATTTAATCTCAAATTGACAAATACATCATATTAGACTATTAATAATTTGGCATAATAATAATAACATATAAATACAAATAATAATAATAATAATAATAATAATAATAATAATAATTCCCAAATATTCAATAATTAAACGGGGCATTACATAGATCGTCCGTCGTGTCGTGCGGCGGAAGGGTCCAATAGCAGGGGAGGTCGTCCGCCGTCTCGTGGGGTGCATGGCTCTGGTCCTCGAGGTCTGTCTGCCTCAGTATGTACTCGTGGCCTGTGAGTCGTCTGGGTGTACAGACTGACCTATAGCAGCACTAGCGGGTTGCCCCATCTCCGGGGTTGTCTCTTGTCTGTCAAGGTGAAGAAAAGCACTAGAGGCGAAGCTCTCGCACGAGACGTCATGCTGCGCGCGGTTAAGCCCGCATATCTGCTCGGGGATGGGTGAAAGAGGGTGTCCAGCAGGCGGATCACTCGGGTGCTCGCCGCTAGGAGGAGGCTGAGAGCTGGCTATAAGCTCGACCGAGCTCCCAATCTCAGTAGGGATGGGGTGGGCCGACTCATCCCCTTTCGGGGGAGCGGTGGCGGTAGTAGCCCTCGAATCCGAAGATCGGACCGGGCTAGATGCTCGCACGGTCAAAGGACCAGCATCGCGCACACTATCATCGGATAGGTGGATGGACTCTCTCCTGGGCGTGGCGTTCGGCTGGTCCATGTCATCTCCAAGGAGGTCATCGTCATCCAAAGTCATAAGATCGGTAATCTTAGGTGGCCTGCTGGAGGAAGGAACAGCCTCCTTCTCTGTCTCAGGGGATAGAATAGCAAAGTAGGAGTGGTTGGCCTTGAAGGCCGTCTGTAAGGTCTTTCTAGGGAGAAAGCCCGTGAACTTGGGCTTGGGACCCACTAAGGCCAACTGCTTAGGCTGGTTAGGATGAGCGTCCTTCCCAGTTTGGGCAGTATCGATAATCACAGCCTTGCGCTTATCCTTAGACCCCTTCGGGGTCTCGGGCGCGCGGAGAGGGCTTTTACCCTTTCCCTTTGGGTCCCTCCGGCTGGTGGAGGTTCCCTGCTGGGTCACACGATGGAGCTGCGGGAGGGCAGGCCGTGGCTTATTGCCACTGATGTAGCAATCGGCCGCAACATGACCCACATGGCTGCACGAGGTGCAGAACGCGGGGATCTTCTCATAGATCACCCGCTGAACGAGGGACTCTGAGCCTTGTTCAATCTCTATCTCATGGACGAGATCAGCTCTCAGATCTATCTCGATGCAAAATCGCGCCACGTTAGCCCTCGTCTGAAGGGCCGTCGGGGCGTCGATACGAATCGGCTGCCCATTACACTTAGCTAGTGTAGTGATGGCAGCACGATCGTAAAGATAGGGTGGGAGGCCGGGAAGGCGGCACCACACGGGGACAACCGGCGCCTCCGTCTTTGGGTTAAACCCGGCATAGTATTTGAACACCCTAGCTGGGCATCCACACAAATGAATGGAGGTCTTAAGCCAGACCTCGTTATAGTCCTCGGGAAGGTGAAAAGACACTAGGAGGTGGTTGAAATTATACCACTTCGACGACACCCTACCCTTAAAACCCAGCTTTCCTAAACCAGCAGATATCTCTCGGGGGGCGGGGATAGCATATGAAAACTTAAAGATCAGGGTGTTAGCCAGCTTACCTGCAAGAGCGACAGATTCGGCTTCAGTGTATCTGGCCTTTACTTTGTTCCCCTCCGAGCGGATAACGGTTCCGCAGGCATGTTTGTAACCTCCGTCAAAAGCAAAATCCTTGGCCGTCGGTTGCGGCCCGGTCATCTGAACATTTTTCTTCCCCGTAACCGCCTCTCGGAATGAAAGTGTGCCAGAGGGTTTGTCCGGGAGGGACCCAGTTGCAATCGGATTTGCCGTGGTGGTGTTAACCTTGGAGGTGCCCGTCATTGTAATAGGGCCCGCAACCATGTTATTTGGTCTTACCTCAACAACTCCATCTTCACGCACGTACCAAACGCCATGGTCGGAGTTCCGGCCCGTCGGTTGGTGGGCAGTCCGGGGTGCCACAGTGGATGAACGAGAAGGGCCCGACGGGGGTCGGTCAGCTTGGAGAAATCCGGTGGGCAAAGATGTGGAGGTCGGTGTTAATTTGGAGAAGTTTGCCGGAAATGATGGTCCGGGACCAAGTATCCCGGCTGCCGGAGATGGGCCGCCGGCGGGAACTATGCCGTTGAACTGGCCGGACGCCGGAGGAGGGCCGTCGTCGGTCGGCTGATAATTGGAGGGGGCTGACTGAAGGGAGGAGACGGCCATTTGCTGTTTGGATTGATCGGCCTGGGTGGCAGTCCGCGATGATGTGGGCCGAGTGTCGGCCTGCGAGTTGGTGAAGATGGGCTTGGACTGAGAAGTGGTAGGGATGGCATGAGAGATTTGTTAGAGTAGGGTACCCGGCGTTCCAATCTAATTGGACGTATTCTACTTGTAAATACAGTCTATTGGAATTATATTATGAATAAGGCATTTCTTTATCTTAAGAGAAAGCATTTATCTTATAATTGCACTTAAGATAAAATCCCTAGATCACTTATGGTTATAAGGTATGGTTGCGCATAGAGATGGTGATCATGGAACATACCTTGAAAGCCGTGATCTTAAATACAGTTCCAAGTCGATGGATGTTTCGAGATGGGATATCGAATAATCCATAAAAGACTTGCACATAGTTTGTATGCTTGTTGGACAAGAATGTTGCATTCCATCAACATTAGCGTAAGACGTAAGTACATTTATGTGGGTGCTTGTTAGAGAACAAGTTCACTGAACATGACCGTATGAAAATTCTTAATGAAGAATTTATTCAGTCGAATAAGAATTTTCATGTTACAATAGTACATGACTAATCCTAAGACTTGAGGCACAATGGTAACTTTGTGCATATTACATTCTACTTTGATTTATCCTTTTGGTAGCTAGCACTATCGTTTAAAGGGATAAGTTGGGTATTATGTTAATATGTATGGAAGTTTGTTAGTGGCCAATAAAGGATTCGACACTTATGAAGATAAGCGAATTTCCTATGTGTTTCATAGTTATTAATCCAACGTTCTTGGCCAAGGCAGAGATGAATAGTGATTCATAACCGGGTTAATAAAATTGAAATAGAATCATAGTTATTAAGTCAATTTGGGTTTCGACAAAATCATACCCAAGACTTAATCGGGAAATTAGATGTCGAAAGGATTTTACATGTATGGAGTTGTAATCGGAATAGGTTTACTCGCTATTCACTTAATACTAGATTCATGCTACTTGCTAGGTGTTCCCATGATATGTGGGTTCTTGAATTAAAGGGTTAATTCATGAATAAGAGTTAATGTGATTAACTCAAATTACAAAGAGTTGTAAACCCACTACTAGTATTAAGGTGAACCTAAAAGGTCACACCTATTATGAACAAAGGTGAAAATTGTATTTCTAAAGAGTTAGAATTAATTGACATAATCTAATTTGATTAGATGTCAATTAAAAGGAATATGTTAATCAATAAGATTGATTAATTACATTTTGGATATTACTTTAGTAATTAAGGTAATTACTAAATTAATATGTTGGAATTTAAAATTGGATTTTAAATTTCCAAACCAAAATAATAATAATATGATTATTATAATATGGATGAAAATTGGGAAAATGAATATAATAATAAAGTCTTGAAAAGATTCTCAAGATTTATTATTCTATTATCTTTAAATATGATTTAAGGATTAAAATAATAAATATGATAATAATAATAAAATGGTGGTTAAAGGTGGTTTGAACCACTTAACATTATTTATTATTTTCAAAGTCAATAGTTAGTAAATATTATTTAAATAAAATCTGATTTTATTTAAATATTACTAAATGATGATTATTTTATGCTAAAATGTTTAGTATAAATAGATGCAAAATGGTTTTGCATTTAAGGTGAATTCATTCCTAAAATTTCTAAGTGTTAGAAAGAAGAATAGTTCTTCATAAACATCAAGAAAGAGTTCTTGAAATTTCCCAAAATAAAATTCATACATATTCCTATACAAGAAAACCGAGACATTCCTACTAGCGAAGGAAAGTCGTCGGAACCGGGTTTCATAGGGTGGATACGTTTAGAGGGAAGACACTTGAATTCCTAAAGTGAGTAACCTCAATCCGTTGAAGTTATCAAACCGGGAATCGATTCCCACAATCCACATCGTCGTTGAAGGAGTTCAAGACATTCGGTAAATACTTTGTATTTGTATTTACTTTAGTATAACAAATCAAAATTTGTATATGATGCATGTTTTAATGATGACGATCAGTTAATTCGCAATTAGTATGTACGGGTGTTGTATTTATTAGATAAATACTTATTTTGAAAAATTTTAAATTCTGCTGCTTAAAGCCCGTACGGTACTAGCGAACCCAACAGTGCTATCAGAGCTACGGTTATCGTCTTTAAAACAGGTTTTGATTTGTTATTGCTTATGAGATAAGCAAGATAATTAAATGTTTATGAGATAAATATTTTAATTAAGAAAAATAAAAAAAAAAATAAAATAAAAAAAAAAAAAATTTCTGATGTCGCGAGTCGCGAGTCATAGTCGCGAGTCGCGACATGATAATTTCAGTTTTTCCTGGAGCCTCAGTTTTTCTCGCGAGTCGCGAGATGTTGTTCGCGAGTCGCGAGTTGGACTCGCGAGTCGCGACTTATCTCGCGAGATAAATAAAAAAAAAATTATTATTATTCATTAGATGAATGATTTAGGGATGATCATGAGCCTCATATTTAATATGATTGAATGTATGTTTTCATTTTCAATATGATTGAATGAATGAATGGATGTTTAATTATGTTTTTCAATATGATTGAAGAAATGTAATTTATCGAGACCTGCGAGTCTCTTGAGATGAAATTTGTAAAATTTTAAATTTTGTATCGTTAGAGATTAAATCAAGGTGGAGACCGTTCGATGACAAAGGCCCACGCATGTATGGGTAATTTTACAAGTTGTAATCTCGAAGGCCTGTGCTTGTACGGGTAGATAGAATAAATGTAATAGAAGTAGTTCTATTATTTGTTTTATCACGTACATAGGCATAGATCCATTTTTGGCTCGAATGGATCGAATAGGCAAGGAGATGATCATCCCACCATGCATTAGATGTATGTTAGGTTTATTACGCTTTCGTTTCATTAGATAACTGAAACCGGTAAATAAACGTAAAGATGGTAATCGATGAGATCAAGGAACCCAAACGGAATAATTTGATTAATTCCATATCAAATCAATAATGGATAAAAATAAGTTGGAACTTATTAATCCTGGCCTTCCATCAAAAGTAGATGACATGAGACGCTACGATGCTTTATCACCGACCATGAGTCGTGGGGTGGTTTTGTGTTGAAAGCTGTGAACTCTACTAAGTATATGGATACACATGAGACGGATTCCTCTTTGTGTTGACCATGAGTGGTGGGACATTTTGATGGGCCGTTATCATGTATGTTTGATGGGTTTGATTTGACACCGAGTAATATATACGGTCATAAAATTGAGGTATATAAGGAAAGGTGAGGCAAAATATCTTGAAGATTGTATACGAGATACAATTATCAAAAGTTGATTACCGATATAAATGTTCCATGCGTACTCATAAAATTGGGATATGGAATATTTTTATTGGACTTCAAGCCCACTATGAAAATTAGATTTTCATAATTAAAAAGGGGTTTTAATTAAATTAGTGGGAGACATTTAATATTTAAAGACCTAATATTAAATGAATATGAATTCCATAGTCTAATTATTTTCTGCTTCGTCTGTTGTTTTTGTAGATTGTCTACTAAAATGGCTAAAAATCCAATCGCTAGTATCCTCGAACAAAACAAATTAACTGGACCCAACTTTAACGATTGGCTAAGGAACCTAAAAATTGTTCTTCAGTCTGAGAAAAGGGCATATGTACTGGACAGAGCCCCTCCTCCTCCACCAGAGGATCAGACTGCTGATGAGTATGGAGAATTTACGTCATGTGGATGACAATCTCCAAGCTCGGTGTTACATGTTAGCATCAATGTCAAATGAGTTACAGAGACAGAATGAATTATTAGATAATGCTTCTGAAATCCTCCTTCATCTACAAGAGTTGTATGGTGATAGGACGCGGCAAATTAGATATCAAACATCTAAGGAGCTTTTCAGGTGTCGTATGACTGAGGGCTCTTCAGTTCATGATCATGGGCTGAAGATGATAGATCTCATTGAAAGGCTTTCATCCCTTGGAGTCATTGTGGATAATGAACTCTATGTGGATTTGTTGCTGCAATCTCTGCCACCGTCATTTGATAGCTTTGTCGTTAATTTTAACATGCACAAAATGGAGACTTCTCTCCATGAGTTGGTGGGTATGTTAAAGACGGCTGAATCCACAATTAAAAAGGATAAGCCGGTGCTTCTAGTTGGAACCACTTCCAAAGCAAAGACTTTTCAGTCTAAGAAGAGGAAGGGGAAGGGAAAGGTTCCCAATAAACCCAACAAGAAGGCAAATAATGACAAAGGGAAGAACAAGGAAAAGGTTAATCCTCAGTTGAATCATGAATGTTATCATTGTGGTAAAACTGGGCACTGGAAGAGGAACTGCAAGGAGTATCTTGCTAGCCTGAAAAGTTCAGGTATTTATTTTGTTGAAGTTAACTTGTCTGTTAACGATTCTTCTTGGGAATTAGATACCGGCTGTGGCTCACATATTTGCAATGATTTGCAGATGATGGCAAGAAGTAATAAGCTAGAAGGTGAAGAAACAATCCTAAGGATGGGCAATGGAGCAAGAGTTGCTGCCAAAGCAATTGGGACTGTTTATCTGGCTTTAAATAATGATGTAAAGATTTGTCTTACAAACTGTTTGTACGTTCCAGATATAATAAGAAACATAATTTCTATTCCAATTTTGGATAAGGAAGGTTTTAAGTTTGTCATTGAGAATGGAAAATGTTCTATTTTCAAAGACACAACTTTTATTTATTCTGAAAATTTGACAAATGGGTTATATACCATTACACCACAAAGACCCATCCTAACCATTCAACAAAATAAAAGAAAATTAAATGATCATAGTTCATTCACAATTTGGCATGCTAGATTAGGTCATATATCTGAAAAACGGATTCACAAATTGGGACCTAAACTCGATCTTAGGGGAGATGATAGGTTGCCTACATGTGAGTCATGTCTTAAAGGTAAAATGACTAAATCACCATTTGTTGGACAAGTGGAGCGAGCTAAAGGTCTATTGGATTTGATCCATACAGATGTTTGTGGACCACTAAATGTTAGTGCTATGAGGAACTATCACTATTTCATAACATTTACTGATGATTTTTCACGGTATGGTTATGTATACTTATTAAGGTATAAATCTGAAGTATTTGAAAAGTTCAAAGAATTCAGAAATGAAGTGGAGAAACAAATTGGTCTTAGTATTAAAGTCCTTCGATCAGATCGAGGAGGTGAATACTTGACTAATGAGTTTCTTGATTATTTAAGGGATAATGGGATTATCTCACAGTGGACACCTCCTGGAACTCCACAACTCAATGGGGTTTCAGAAAGGAGAAATCGAACACTGTTAGACATGGTTCGATCAATGATGAGTTCCACTAGTTTACCTCTTTCATTCTGGGGTTATGCCTTAGAAACAGCTGCGCATATTTTGAATAGAGTGCCAAGTAAAGCTGTACCCAGCACACCTTATGAGATATGGTGTGGTAAATCACCCTCATACAAATATTTGAAAGTATGGGGTTGTACTGCTTATGTGAAGCAGTTAGTGGGAGGTAAGTTGGATATGAGATCCATCTTATGTAAATTTGTGGGGTATCCTAGAGAGTCTATTGGATACTATTTCTATGATCCCTCTGAACAAAAGGTGTTTGTTTCGAGGAATGCTGTATTCTTAGAGAAAGATTTTATCTCAAAGAATAGCGGAGTCATAGAACTTAATGAAGAACAACCACAAATTCCACTAAGTACCACGGAAAACATACCAGTAGAGACTGGACCATCTAAAACACAACCTCTTCGGAGATCCGAAAGGGTTTCTAGGGCGCCTGAAAGGCTATACCTATTGTCAAAAGACAATGAAGAGGGATTCCTTTTGGATAATGATCCAATAAGCTATGATGAGGCAATGTTGGACATTGACTCAGATAAATGGCAAGAAGCTATGCAATCCGAAATAGATTCCATGTATTCAAACAAAGTATGGACTTTGGTTGATCCACCACAGGGTATTGTACCCATAGGTTGTAAATGGGTTTACAAGCGAAAACGTGGTGTAGATGGAGAAGTAAATACTTTTAAAGCAAGACTGGTTGCTAAAGGTTATACTCAAAAACAAGGTGTTGATTATGAGGAAACTTTTTCACCAGTAGCAATGCTTAAATCTATTCGGATATTGCTAGCCATAGCTGCGTATTATGACTACGAGATATGGCAAATGGATGTGAAAACTGCTTTTCTTAATGGAAATATTAAGGAAGACATTTATATGAAACAACCGCAAGGTTTCATATCCAATGGGAGTGAACAAATGGTTTGTAAACTTCAAAGGTCTATTTATGGACTTAAACAAGCTTCGAGGAGTTGGAATATTCGGTTTGATGAAACGATCAAAACGTTTGATTTTCATAAGAATCCGGATGAACCATGTGTTTATAAGAAGGTTAGTGGGAGTGCAGTTACATTTGTTGTTCTATATGTTGATGACATCCTACTCATTGGGAATGATGTAGGGATGTTGCAGTCAACTAGGACATGGTTGTCAAAACAGTTTTCCATGAAAGACTTGGGAGAAGCATCCTTTATCCTAGGGATAAAAATCTATAGGGATAGATTTAAACGGATGATCGGACTATCCCAGTCGACGTACATAAATAAGGTGCTACAACGGTTTAGCATGGAAGAATCCAAACGAGGATATATTCCAATGAGTCATGGGATTTCTCTTTCTAAGACGATGTCTCCAAAGACACCTGAAGAAAGAGAACGGATGAGTCATATACCTTATGCATCAGCTATTGGTAGCATTATGTATGCAATGTTATGTACAAGACCTGATGTGGCTCATGCACTTAGTGTAACGAGCAGATATCAGTCTAATCCAGGTGAAGAACACTGGAAAGCCGTTAAGATGATTCTTAAGTACTTACGAAGGACTAAGGATATCTTTATGGTATACGGCAATGGAGAACTGAAACTAGAAGGCTTTACTGATTCTGGTTTTCAGTCCGATAAAGACGACTATAAATCCATGTCTGGATACTTATTTACTCTGAATGGAGCAGCAGTTAGTTGGAAAAGTTCCAAACAAGAAACAATTGCTGACTCTACGACAGAGGCTGAATATATTGCTGCATCTGATGCTGCAAAAGAAGCTGTTTGGATAAGGAACTTTATCCAAGGGTTGGGTGTAGTACCATCCGTTGTTGATCCAATAATGATTTATTGTGATAACAATGGGGCTATTGCGCAAGCAAAGGAGCCAAGATCTCATCAAAAATCCAAACACATTATGAGGCGATACCATTTGATTAGAGAAATCATTGGTAGAGGCGATGTCGTGATGGAGCGAGTCGACTCAGCAGAAAATATAGCAGACCCCTTAACTAAACCCTTATCACAGAAAGTGTTCGAAGGACATCTTGAGAAGATGGGTCTTAGATACATGAGTGATTGGAACTAGGGCAAGTGGGAGATTGTTAGAGTAGGGTACCCGGCGTTCCAATCTAATTGGACGTATTCTACTTGTAAATACAGTCTATTGGAATTATATTATGAATAAGGCATTTCTTTATCTTAAGAGAAAGCATTTATCTTATAATTGCACTTAAGATAAAATCCCTAGATCACTTATGGTTATAAGGTATGGTTGCGCATAGAGATGGTGATCATGGAACATACCTTGAAAGCCGTGATCTTAAATACAGTTCCAAGTCGATGGATGTTTCGAGATGGGATATCGAATAATCCATAAAAGACTTGCACATAGTTTGTATGCTTGTTGGACAAGAATGTTGCATTCCATCAACATTAGCGTAAGACGTAAGTACATTTATGTGGGTGCTTGTTAGAGAACAAGTTCACTGAACATGACCGTATGAAAATTCTTAATGAAGAATTTATTCAGTCGAATAAGAATTTTCATGTTACAATAGTACATGACTAATCCTAAGACTTGAGGCACAATGGTAACTTTGTGCATATTACATTCTACTTTGATTTATCCTTTTGGTAGCTAGCACTATCGTTTAAAGGGATAAGTTGGGTATTATGTTAATATGTATGGAAGTTTGTTAGTGGCCAATAAAGGATTCGACACTTATGAAGATAAGTGAATTTCCTATGTGTTTCATAGTTATTAATCCAAAGTCCTTGGCCAAGGCAGAGATGAATAGTGATTCATAACAGGGTTAATAAACTTGAAATAGAATCATAGTTATTAAGTCAATTTGGGTTTCGACAAAATCATACCCAAGACTTAATCGGGAAATTAGATGTCGAAAGGATTTTACATGTATGGAGTTGTAATCGGAATAGGTTTACTCGCTATTCACTTAATACTAGATTCATGCTACTTGCTAGGTGTTCCCATGATATGTGGGTTCTTGAATTAAAGGGTTAATTCATGAATAAGAGTTAATGTGATTAACTCAAATTACAAAGAGTTGTAAACCCACTACTAGTATTAAGGTGAACCTAAAAGGTCACACCTATTATGAACAAAGGTGAAAATTGTATTTCTAAAGAGTTAGAATTAATTGACATAATCTAATTTGATTAGATGTCAATTAAAAGGAATATATTAATCAATAAGATTGATTAATTACATTTTGGATATTACTTTAGTAATTAAGGTAATTACTAAATTAATATGTTGGAATTTAAAATTGGATTTTAAATTTCCAAACCAAAATAATAATAATATGATTATTATAATATGGATGAAAATTGGGAAAATGAATATAATAATAAAGTCTTGAAAAGATTCTCAAGATTTATTATTCTATTATCTTTAAATATGATTTAAGGATTAAAATAATAAATATGATTATAATAAAATGGTGGTTAAAGGTGGTTTGAACCACTTAACATTATTTATTATTTTCAAAGTCAATAGTTAGTAAATATTATTTAAATAAAATCTGATTTTATTTAAATATTACTAAATGATGATTATTTTATGCTAAAATGTTTAGTATAAATAGATGCAAAATGGTTTTGCATTTAAGGTGAATTCATTCCTAAAATTTCTAAGTGTTAGAAAGAAGAATAGTTCTTCATAAACATCAAGAAAGAGTTCTTGAAATTTCCCAAAATAAAATTCATACATATTCCTATACAAGAAAACCGAGACATTCCTACTAGCGAAGGAAAGTCGTCGGAACCGGGTTTCATAGGGTGGATACGTTTAGAGGGAAGACACTTGGATTCCTAAAGTGAGTAACCTCAATCCGTTGAAGTTATCAAACCGGGAATCGATTCCCACAATCCACATCGTCGTTGAAGGAGTTCAAGACATTCGGTAAATACTTTGTATTTGTATTTACTTTAGTATAACAAATCAAAATTTGTATATGATGCATGTTTTAAAGATGACGATCAGTTAATTCGCAATTAGTATGTACGGGTGTTGTATTTATTAGATAAATACTTATTTTGAAAAATTTTAAATTCCGCTGCTTAAAACCCGTACGGTACTAGCGAACCCAACAAGATTTCGGCCTGAGAGTCAGGCTTGGTCTGTGGGATTGGTCCTGCGATATGCGAATACATTTTGGGCTGGGAATAAATGGATGATTTAGGCTCAATAGAGAGAGAGGTAGTGGGCTCAGTAGTTAAGGGGGCCAAAGTGGGCTGGGGGAGATCTCGATTGGGCTGAGAAGGTCCTGAGGGTGAGGTGGGATTGGGCCCCGATTTGAGATTATTGTCGGCCATTGAGTTTGAATCCTCGACAGGCTGGAGCTGAGGTTTTGGATACGATGTCGCGTCGCCTGCTGGAGCTTAGAGAGAGTTGACCGGCGAGCGGAATGTCGAGGGTAAGTTTCCGAACATAATATCTGAAGTTCCGGCTACAGAGCACACGGATTTTCGGTAACCGAGAGCTCACCTTCTTTCAATCGGGGTTTTTTGCCCAGAAATTCCGTGACTAGATGTTGGAATTCCGGTGACGTTAATAGACTTAGGAGCTCCGGCGGTGTTGTGGATGTTGATTGGCCGGCCGTAGTTCAGGTTATCGGCAATTTTGCGGCTGGGTCTTGCGAGGTGGATGGCATGGCTGTGAGTGGGAGGATGAGAAAATCGAGGAAAGGATAGGGAGCAGGAGCAAAGCCCGACGCTCTGAACGGCCTAAGAGGCCGCCTGAGGCGGCGGCCAGTGGCGGCGACTAGGCGGGGGTGACCGGCGGTGGAAAATTGTGGTGGATGTGGTCGGAAATGGAAGGGAAATGTTGTAGAGAGAGAAACCTAGAGAGAGGGGAGAGCATTTGGTTGTTTGTTTTTTTTGTCTTTTCTTGCTAGGTTAGTTGTTTTTTGCTGCTAGGTTAGTTGTTTATTGCTGCTAGGTTAGTTGTTTAATTTTCCTCCATATTTTCTTATAATTGTTCACTCTGTTTAATTTTAGGTATAAACAGGGTTATAAATCCAAGCTTCTAAGCAAGGTTATGTGCTTGGCTACTGATTATGTTGATGTTATAAACTTGCTTGAAGATGCCCCCATGAAGTGACCGAAGATTTAAATTACAAGAAGATACAACAAGCAACGGAAAATCTTATTTTTGTCAGTCCTAATGTACCTCAATCTTCTTAGAAGACAGGTTCTTTTGAAGATAGTGAAGAAACAGCTGCTTTCTGGAATGATCCAGAAACAATTGCAGCTATTGAGAAGATTGAGCATGCTATTGGGAAGAGGGCTGCATACAAGAAGAAGACACAAGGTGATGATGTTCCCAGTTTTTCATTGGGATTGGGGTTGTCCTCCCAGTCCCAAGAGAGTGACAGAGGTTGGGAGGACATTCTAAATGTTTCAAGGCAGTTTTCAACTAATAACAGAGATGATCATGATGGTTCTATCCCCCAACCGTCTGTTGAGCCAGAGATCATAGAGAACCAACCTCTCTCTCTCTTTATGGCTGAGAAACAGAAGCAGAAGAAAGAGAGAGAAGCACTTGAAAAAGAAAAAGTGAAAGTCACAGAGAAGCAGAAAGAGAAAGAGATAGAGAGAGAAGATGTTTCAAGGCAATTTTCCCAAGCACCAGTTGGTGAAGACCATCCATCTACTGGAGAACTAGTTTCTGAAGATGTTGTTGCATTTTTGAATCAAACAGATGAAGAGTTAGAGAGACAGTTGAAAGAAAGACAGGATAAAGACATAGAGGAGAAAGAGTGAGAAATGAGAGAGAGAGAGGAGAATGAGAGAAAGCAAAAAGAGAGTGAAGAAATAGAGAGGAGAAAAAAGAGTGAAGAGCTTGAGAGAAAGAAGAAATTGAGAGAGGATAAAGAGAGAGAAGAAAGAGACAAAGTCAAGAAAGAGAGAGATGAGAAACTCAAACAACAGAGAGAGAGAGAGCAGAAAGAAACAGAGGAAAAAGAGAGAAAAGAAAGACATGAAAGAGAGAAAATAAAGAGAGAGGAGAAAGAAAGAGAGGCAAGAGAGGAGAAAGAGAGACAAAAGAAAAGGAGGGAAGAGAATGAGAGAGAAAGGAACGAGAGAGAGGAGGAGCAAGAGAAGAAGAGGAAAGAGGAGGAGCAAGAGAAGAAGAGGAAAGAGGAGGACGAAAGAGACCAGAAACAGAGAGAGGAGAAAGAGAGACAGCAGAAAGAAAGAGAGCAGAAAGAGAGAGAGGAGAAGGATAGACAAGAGAGAGAGAAGAAAGAGAGAGAAGACAAAATGAGAGAGCTGAAAGAGAGAGAGAAGGAGGAGAAAGAAAGAAAGCAGAAAGAGAAAGAAGAGGAGAAGGCAAAAAGGAAAGAAAAAGCAAAAGAGAAAGATGTTGCAAAACAAATGAACATATCAAAAGCAGGTTCAAGAGATGAAGAAATATATAATTGGATATTGCATGAAGATCAGGAGACAATGTATATTTTCATACTTAAGAAATTTAATATAATTTTCACATTTTATTGCATTTGTTAATTCCAAATTTATATTTTATTGTTCTTTTTTTATTTTTGTGCTGTCAGGTATGAGACAAATTTTCAGAATGGGGATCTAATTTTAATGAAAGAAGATCTCAGGTCTTTAAGATCAGATGAATATGTCAGTGTCTCTGTACTTGATACCTGGTCCAGAATTTTGAACTTAAGAGAACAATCCAGAAAACCTGGCCAGCCGTTGAGATTTTTTGCATCAACATTTTCTAGTGTAAGTTTACTTATATATTTTAGGGTTAAAAACTTTTTACTATTCGAACTATCGCGATTTTGGCGCTTTGCCATATGAACTTTTTTTTTTGTCAAACCACCATCTGAACTACACGCGTTCGTCAAATTGCTCACTATACCAGGTTTAAGTCCGGTTTCACCTCATTGAAACCCGTTTTTTGAGGGTATTTTTGAAATTTCGAGTATTTAAAAACAAAAAAAAATAAGAAAATTGAAGAAAAGCAAATGTCAAGAATTCTGCACCCCTCTTCGTCTACTGCCCTGGCCTTCTGGACTCTGATTCCGGGCTCGATTGCGAGCTCTGGCCCGACAAGAATTACCTCGAGCACAATTGTTCTGACCGAACGAATCCGCCACCGTCGTCGAGGTCGAGGAGGAGGTCGAGGTTGCGGAGGACGTCTGCGTCAATGGTGACGACAAAGAAGCCGAGGAGAGTGAAGGAGAGGCCGATGTTTGCTGTGGTGGTGTTCTTGTCGCCTTTGCCGGAGGTGATGACCACGACGCGTGGGGTCTCGCTGAAGTGCTGCCGCTTGCAGATGTGCTGGAGGAGGGTTCAGATTGGGGCAACAACGGCTAGGGTTTTGGGTTGTGCTGAAGGGCGGCATGGATTGAGGCGGCGACGACTAGGATTTGGTCGGCATCTTGAGGGTTTTCCAGGGGCTGAGGTGCGGCGTACAGTTTTAGGTTGTTCTGGAGGAGGTTCCAATTGGGGCGGTGGCTACGGTTTTGGACGGCTCTCTGATGGATTTATAGGATTGAGGTGTGGCGGCGAAGGTTTGCAATGGTGTTGAGGCTCCGGCGGGTTTCAGGTTGGGGAAAGACGCCGGGAGGTGAAATTTCGATGGCGAGAGAGAATGAGGGTGAAGGGGATGGCGGCGATTGGGACTCTCCTCGACGGGGTGCGGGGACGCCGGCGGATTAAGGGCTGGCGATAGGGTAATCATCGGAGAGGCTACTGTCGAGAGATGAGGATCGATGGCGATGGGGTAATCCCATTTTTTTCCTTCATTTTTAATTTTTTTTTTGAAAAATATATGAAATTATGTAAATACCCTCAAAAATCAATTTTTTCTAGTCAAAACCACTTTTATTTCCGGTTTAGGGGGCAATTTGACAAGCCCGTGTAGTTTAGATGGTGGTTTGTTAAAAAAAAAAGTCATATGGTGATGCGCCAAAATCGCGATAGTTCGGATGGTAAAAAGTTTTTAACCCTATATTTTATTCTTATTTACTTAAATATTTTCTTGTTTTGGTATTTCCTGTTATTGAATTTACATTGAAGTTAGTTATCAGAAGTTGCTAGGTTAGTTATCACTTGTTGCTACGTTAGTTGTATACTGCTGCTAGGTTAGTTTTATTTCTGATGTTGCTAGGTTAGATATATGTAGCTGCTAGGGTACTTGTCTGTTGTTGCTAGATTAGTTATCAGAAGTTGCTAGGTTAGTTATGACTTGTTGCTACGTTAGATCTATACTGCTGCTAGGTTAGTTTTATTTCTGATGCTGCTAGGTTACTTGTCCGTTGTTGCTAGGTTTGATATCTTTTGGTGTTCGATTAGTTATTTGTATAACATATTTGATTAGCTTAGTTATATTTGATTTATTATTTTATAACATATTTTTTTCATTTGTTTCCAGAATTACAGTGTTCCGGTCACTGGGGAGAAATGGGATTTGAAGTCCAAAGCCTCTTTATTCATCGAGAGTTTGGATAATGATTTTAGAAAATCAAAAACTCATTCTAAATTTGAAGATGTTGATATGGTAATTTTCATTTTAAATTGGAATTGATTAGTTTATTTAGTTACTAACATGCTAATATTATATAATTTTTATTTTTATCAGATGTTCTTTCCTGTGTGCAAGAGCGATCACTTGTATGTGGTCTGTTTTGATTTGAAAGCATATCACATTCACATACTGGACAATTCTACTGTTGGTGGCCTTACATGTGGAAAATATGAATATCAACATATAAATCTGGTAATAATCTCTAATATTTTTAAATTAATTTTAGAACAATGCATATACAGTTAATATTATATCATGCAATGTTAATACATTTTTAATAATTGTTCTTTTTTTTTTTTATTTTTTTTCAGAAAAAACTACTTGTTGAATATTTGAAATTCCAAGGAATGCTTGAATGTGGATAACTTGTTTTCAAATAGAAGTTAGTCAGACTTGATATGCCATGGAGAGATGAGAGGAATAAAGTAGACTGTGGAGTGTTCGTCATGCACCATATGGAAACATATTTTGGAGGTGGCGCTAAAAATTGGAACTCTGGTCTTCTAAAGGATAATCCTGAGCAGTTGAAACAAAGGCGTATTAAATATTGCTCGGAAATTGTCCTAAATGAATTCAATGAGCTGAAATCGGAAAACGATAAGAAGGCAGATGTGTTCGGAGGAAAGAAGAAACCTGCCAAAAGGGTGAAGACTGTCCATTTCAAAGACAATTGACTTGTAGTTTGATTTCAGTGACAATGTTTTTTTTTTTGGATTTGTATACTTTTTTGATGTAAATATTATTTTTTGATGCAAGATTAGTTGTTTGAATTGCAAGGTTAATATTCTGTATTTGCTAGTTTAGTTGCTTAAAGTTGCAAAGTTAGTTGAGTAGTTTAAATGTTGCTAGTTTAGCCCTATCTAGTTGCTAGGTTAGTTATCTGTTGTTGCAAGCTTACTTGTCTGTAGTTGCTAGGTTAGATATATTTAGTTGCAAGGTTAGATATATCTAGTTGCAAGGTTAGACATATTTTCATTACTAGGTTAGTTGTTTCTAGTTGCAAGGTTTTTTTTATCTAGTTGCTATGTTAGATAAATTTAGTTGCAAGGTTAGATATATTCAGTTGCAAGGTTAGATATATTTAGTTGCGGTTAGTTATTTTTACTTGCAATGTCAGTTTTATATTGTTGCAAGGTTATATCTATGGAGTTGCTAGCTTAGTTGTACCCAGTTGCTATGTTAGTTATCGGAAGCTGCTGGGTTAGTTGTCTTATGTTGCTAGGGTAGTTGTCTGAAGCTGCAAGGTTAGTTCTAGCAAGGTTAGTTGCTTTTTGTGGCTAGGTTATTTCTTTCATTCCACTAGGTTAGTTGTCTATTGTTGCTATGTTAGTTGTCTATAGTTGCCAGGTTTGTAGTCTGAAGTTGCTAGGTTATTATTTTCATGCTAGTTTAGTTGCCTTTCGGTGCTAGGTTATTTCTTTCATCCCGCCTAGGTTAGTTGTGTTTGTTGCTAGTTTAGTTGTTCTTTCTTGCTGCTAGGTTAGTTGTCTGATGCTGCTAAGTTTTTTTTAACAAAACAACGCCCCGGGAGGGCGGGGGATTAGGCTGGATCCCCAACCTGTGCATAGATCAAGACCCCAAAACGGGGGTCAAAAATATCAACAGTCTACAAGGTCTCACTAGCGAAACAAATACAAAGTCTGTCTATGGGTTAACAGGTGCCCGAAAAAGAAATGAGAATCTAATGAAATGACAACAAAGAAAACCTAATCTACTGAAATCGGAAAGATGGATATCCAAGCTGATCCATCCGAACAAGCGTGCGAAGGCGGAGTGGAGCAGTGTCGGTCTAGAACGTATGTATATCGGGTATGGTGGCACCAAGGCTGGCAAGGTAGTCAGCAGGTCTGTTCCCCTCGCGGAAAATGTGCGTAATCCTGTGGTGGACTGACCGAAGTATATCTCTGATGCGCATAAGTGGGTGCTGAATCTGCCACGAGCCCTGATGGTCCGAAGTCAGGAGGGTGGCGACAGCCGCAGCATCCAGCTCGATCCATATATGACTAGAGAGATGGGCAGCAATCTGTAGGCCAATCTGTAGTGCCTGAATCTCTGCGTCGTAGCTCGAGGAGGCCTGAATGGACGCGTGGAAAGCAGTGATGAGGGCGCCGCTATGGTCTCGAATCAGGCCTCCTCCTCCGGCAACTCCAGTGTGGCGATCAAATGAGCCATCAGTGTTCAGCTTGACCCACGGAGAGTCAGGTCGAAGCCAAACAACAGCTCTGGCCCGAGGAGTCCGAACAGGCGTTGGTGGGGCCACCATGTAGCGGTGCGGTGGCGTGCAGCCTGTCCAGTCTCGAGCCGTGAGCCTGCCCAATGAGATGAGGAGTCAAATGTGTCTCTCAACCTGCAAAACAATGTGAGAAAACATAAAAGTAATATCCCTATGCTTCGCACTATTCCTTTCTGTCCAGGTGAACCAAAGGATCAGACAAGGAATGAGGAAGCCCACGTGTCTAAGGTGTGTGCTCTGTGAGAAAAAACTCAGGAGCTCAAAAAAACAGTATGTGGTGGGTAGGGATATATGAGTCCAAGTGGCAAATGGTCCCACACTCTCCTCACAATCTCACTCTCTAGAAAAAGGTGGGTAAAGGTCTCAGTCTCATGGCGTCCGGTCTCAGAACAACACACACACCGAGAGGGGAAGGAGACCCCCCTCGCGTGTAGCACAGTATCGACGGGTATCCGGCGCAAGAGAAGGCGCCAAAGGAAAACCGAAATAGTAGGCGTAAAAAGGTCACTCCAGATAGCCCCGAAGAGGGGATTAGGCCGATCCCTCAGCCTTATCTGCTCCCAAGCCGAGGTAGTAGAAAACACACCTGATGATGTAAGTCTCCATCTCATACTATCTGAACCGTCCCCCGAGATAGGGATCTGCTGGATCTGATCTAATAACTGCTCGCTAAAACCCGCACCAGCCCTCAACTCCCTATCTAGCTTCCCCCTATCCCACGATCCGTCCGTCCAGAGGTCGCTCACGAGCAGGCAGGGGGAATGCGACACCTGCCTATCCCTAGACAACGGCCTATCACCTACCCACCACTCATCCCAGACACTGACATCGCCCCCGCCCAAAACCCAAAAGATGTGATCCTGGGCTCGCCTCCCGACCCTAGTGAGGCGCCGCCACTGTCTGCTATCATGATCAACAGCCGTGACCCAACAAGGGTGGTTGGCACGTCTAGGGCAGTACTTGCCGCGAACGTACTGAGCCCAAAGCGACTTTCCTTCCCTGAAGCGCCACCACAGCTTGTATGAGAAAGCTGTAACAATGTCCCTAAGGTGGCGGATGCCAAGGCCACCCTCTGGGAGGGGGCGGCAGATAGAGTCCCAACTCACCCAGTGAGTACGTCTCCCCCTCCCACACCCGTCCTCATAACCCCAGAAATAACGAGCCATAATCTGGTCAAGCTCGTCAAGAGTAGACCTAGGGGGGTCGAGGACCATAAGCAAGTGAATCGGAAGAGAGCTAAGAGTGCTTTTGATCAGCGCTAGCCGACCACCGAAAGAAAGATATCTATGCGACCAACCAGAGATCCTGTCGATCATCCTCTGTCTGACGCCCGCAAAGAGCGCTCTCGTGAGGTTGCCCTTATATAAAGGGACCCCGAGGTAGGTAATGGGAAGGTCGCCACGCGCAAAGCCAGTAATGTCGTGGACCCGCTGAGCCCACCTGTCCACGGTGGCAGATGAAAGGATGAAGGTGCTCTTCTGCACACTGACCAGCTGACCGGTGACCAAGCCATAGTGCTCCAAAAGGCGCATAAGCTCGACCAGTCCATCATCATCCGCCCGGGTGAAGATAATGATGTCATCCGCGTAAGAGAGGTGAGAGACGGTAGGACCATAGCCACAGGTGCTATAGGTCATATGGGGAGAGTCGCGGATGAAGCCGTCAAGGCAGCGAGAGAGGTAGTCCGCCGCAAGAACGAAGAGGGAAGGGGAAAGGGGGTCGCCCTGTCTAAGGCCTCTAGAGGAGGGAAAGAAATCGGTGGGGCTGCCATTAATCAGGACCGAGAACGTGCAATGCTCCACACACGCCTCCACAAAGCTGATCCAACGCTCAGGGAATCCCATCCTAGCCAACGCCTCCCTAAGAAACGGCCACTCAACCCTATCATACGCCTTAGCCATGTCTAGCTTCAGCGCGATATTCGGAGCCCGCTTCCAGTCCGCTCGGGAGATGTCGTGGATCATCTCCTGGGCCAGAAGGATGTTATCACTAATGACCCGATCCTTGACGAATCCACTCTGGTTCGGAGAGATGAGAGAGGGGAGAAGAGGGGAAAGACGGCCGTTAAGAATCTTCGAAATGAGCTTGTTGGTCACGTTACACAGGCTGATGGGCCTGTAATCGGACCAAGAGCTCGGGTTGGGTCGTTTGGGGATCAAGACGACAGAGGTAGACGTGAAGGAATCCGGCATCCGGTGGCCGGAGAAAAAATCCAACATCGCCTCCTGGACGTCAGTCTCGACAATATCCCAGCAGACCTGATAGAAGAGGGAGGAGAAACCATCCGGGCCAGAAACGCTGTTGGGATCAATCCCGAATACAGCATCCCTAACCTCCTCCCTGCTCGGGAGCTCACAGAGGCCAATGAGATCGACCGAAGGAGGGATGGTGGGGAAAAAAGAAGCGTTCGGGGCCACGAGGGACCCTCTGTCAGAGGTGAAGAGGGTCTGGAAGTGAGCAACAGCCGACTCCCGAATCTGAGCCTCCTGGGTCAAGGATGACCCATCAGCCTCGATACTATGGATGTACGACTTAGCACGCTTCTGCCTAACGTAGCCCTGGAAGAACCTAGTATTCCGTTCGCCCTCGGCCACCCAGCGAACGGCCGCCTTCTGCTTCCAGAAGTCCTCCTCCATAAGGAGTCGGAGCTGGTACTCGGCGTGGCAGCGGTGCATGGCGGTCCTATTCTCCGGAGTGGGATCCAGGTCATAGGCCCGCTCAGCCGACGCATGCGCACTCTGAGCTGCAGTAAGGCGGTGATGAAGGTTTCCAAAAACATCCCAGTTCCACTGTCTCAACCGACGCCGCAGTCTGCCGAGCTTCGCCTCGAGATTGCGCATCCCGAAGAGCCCAGTCGGCTGAAGCCAGGAATCCCTGACAGTGTCGTGGAAGGAGTGGTGGCGAACCCACATGTTTTGGAACCTAAAGGAAGCGCGGCGAGGAGTGCTCGAAAAACGACATCTAATGAGGAGGGGTGAATGGTCAGACCCAAATCGAGTGAGGTGCGTGACGGTCGTGACCGCAAACACCTTCGACCACGCTTCAGAAATCAAAGCACGGTCGAGCCTCTCCTTGAGGTTGTCCCTAACCCACGTGAAGGGCTCACCCTCGCATCCAGCATCAAGCAACTCGCAGTCCGCCACAGTCTGCGCAAAATCCCACATCTCTCGGGATCGGTCCGTGCGGCCACCCACGCGCTCATCGGGATGCAGAAAGATGTTGAAATTGCCACTAACCATCCATGGCAATCCCTCCATACTCTCGGCGATCTCACGCAGGGTGTCCCAAAGATCATATCGCCCGACCCTAGTACACTTAGCATAAACCAAGGTGTGAAAGATGGGCTCCGGGAGGTGGGCAGCGGAAATCTCTACGTGAAGCACCTAATCGGTGTCGCGGAGGACCCGACAAGTATAGTCACGTGAGTGGAAGAAGAAGATCTTCTGAGAAATGTTACTCACGCCCGAATGGAAACCAAGACGACGCGAGTAGTGGTCAAAAGATGGAGTGCGAATCATCGGCTCAATAAAGCCAACAAAATCGACTCTGTGATCGCGAATGAGAGAATGAAGGTGAGAGAGAGTAGCCCTGTTCGCCAGGCCACGGCCATTCCAAGTAATAGATGTGATGGACATATCAACGGTCGCAAGAGCCACCGGACGTAGTCCGCCTATGGCGAGGCTGATTCGGGCCACCTAAAGAAGGGGAGATCGTCCGCCGTGTCGAGCGGCGAAATGGTCCAATAGAAGGGGAGATCGTCCACCGTCTCGTGCGCTGCGTGGCAGTGGTCCTCGAGGTCTGTCTCCCTCGGTATGTACTCGTTGCCTGTGAGTCGTCTGGCTGGGCAGACTGACCTATAGCAGCAGTATCGGGTTGCCCCATCTCCGAGGATGTCTCCTGTCTGTCAAGGTGAAGAAAAGCACTAGAAGCGAAACTCTCGCACGAGACGTCATGCTGCGCGCGGTTGAGCCCGCATATCTGCTCAGGGATGGGTGAAAGAGGGAGTCCAGTAGGCAGAGCACTCCGGTGCTCGCCGTTAGGAGGAGGCTGGGAGCTGGCTATAAGCTCGACCGAGCTCCCAATCTCAGCAGGGATGGGGTGGGCCGACTCATCCCCTTTCGGGGGAGCGGTGGCGGCAGTAGCCCTCGAATCCGAAGATCGGACCGGGCTAGATGCGTTCACGGTCAAAGGACCCGCATCGCGCGCACTATCGTCGGATAGGTGGATGGACTCTCTCCTGGGCATGGCGTCCGGCTGGTCCATGTCGTCTCTAAGGAGGTCATCATCATCCAGAATCGTAAGGTCAGTAATCTTAGGTGGCCTACTGGAGGAAGGGGCAGAATCCTTCTCTGTCTCAGGGGATAGGATAGCAAAGTAGGAGTGATTGGCCTTGAAGGCCGTCTGTAAGGTTTGTCTAGGGAGAAAGCCCGTGGACTTGGGCTTTGGACCCACTAAGGCCAACTGCTTAGGCTGGTTAGGATGAGCATCCTTCCCAGTTTGGGCAGTATCGACAATCACAACCTTGCCCTTATCCTTAGACCCTTTCGGGGTCTCGGGCTCACGGAGATGGCTTTTACCCTTTCCCTTCGGGTCCCTCCGGCTGGTGGAGGTTCCCTGGTGGGTCGCACGATGGCGCTGCGGGAGGGCAGGCCGTGGCTTATTGCCACTGATGTGGCAATCGGCGGCGACATGACCCACATGGCTGCACGAGGTGCAGAACGCGGGGATCTTCTCATAGATCACCCGCTGAACTAGGGACTCCGAGCCCTGTTCAATCTCAATCTCATGAACGAGCTCAGCTCTCAGATCTATCTCTACGCAAAATCGCGCCACGTTAGCCCTCGTCTGAAGGGCCGTCGGGGCGTCGATACGAACCGGCTGCCCAATACACTTAGCTAGTGTAGTGATGGCAGCTCGATCGTAAAGATGGGGTGGTAGGCCAGGAAGGCGACACCACACGGGGACAACCGGCGCCTCCGTCTTCGGGTTAAACCCGGCATAATATTTGAACACCCTAGCTGGGCATCCACACAAATGAATGGAGGTCTTTAGCCAGACCTCGTTATAGTCCTCGGGGAGGTGAAACGAAACTAGAAGGTGGTTGAAGTTATACCACTTCGACGACACTCTACCCTTAAAGCCCAGTTTTCCTAACCCAGCAGGTATATCTCGGGGAGCGGGGATAGCATATGAAAACATAAAGACCAGAGTGTTAGCTAGCTTACCTGCAAGAGCGACAGATTCGGCTTCAGTGTATCGGGCCTTCACTTTGTTCCCCTCCGAGCGGATAATGGTTCCGCAAGCATGCTCGTATTCCCCGTCAAAGGTAAAGTCTTTGGGCGTCGGACGGGGGGCTCCCGTGCCGCCATCTCTCTTTCCCGTAATTGCCTCTCGGAAAGACAACGGGCCAGTAGAGGTGCCCGGAAGAGGCCCGGCTGCGGTGGGGCTGGTCTTGGGTGGGCCCGTCGGTTGCGTCCCGGCAGGGAAGGGTCCGGGTAGGTTTGTCGCGTACGTCTTGCTTGGGCCCGCATCAACCACACCTTCTTCACTAACATGCAAGACTTCCGGTTCGGGGTCTCCGGCAGCTATGGTTGATATTCCGGCGAGATGGCCGGTTGGAGGGGGTGATGTTGGCCGGGGTCCGAGAATTCCAGCTGAGGAGATGAACTCACGGGCACCCCCGTGTTTGTTGCCGGCGGCATTTGATATTCCGGTGACAGAGGCGTCGCCGGCATCGGCGCCGGCGCCGGCAGAGGTACTGACGGCGGCTGACGGATGGTTGTCGGTATGAGAGGCGGATTGACGGGATATTTTGACGGGAGGCTGAGGAGTGGTGGATGGCTGGAGCGGGGCAGGTCCATGAATGGGTAGGCCCAAATATGGAGAGTGGGTGGGCTGTGCAATGGTTGGCAGGTGGGTTTGCTGGGATGTAAGATTTTGGGGCGCAGGATTGGATTGACAAGAGAGGGGGAGATGGGCTGATGAAGACCCAATTGTTTGGACAGGATGTGATATAGATTTGGGCCCAGGAATGAGGTTTTGGCCCAAGGTGTTAAAGTGGCCCATAGGATTGTCTTTTGAGTGGTAGGTGGCCACGTTTTCTTTGTCTAAACCTACCAAGTGAATATCAGCTAAAGGCAGCAAAACGGGTGGAGCGTGATGACCAGTCGGCGTAGAAGGACTGGCGGCGGCGATCTTATTTTCCAGAAAACACGAATTTGATATTGGACTGACGGACCCAAGCACAAGCAGCGGTTCACAAGGATTTGCAGTTGACGCCTCCAACCGACCCGAAATATCACTGGATGATGCGCCGGCGATCTCTTTTTCAAGGCTTGAGGAAGAACCAATCACTTGAGCCATCTTTTCTTTGTAGATTTTTCTGGCTTTTTCTTGCTCTTCTTGTTGTGTGACTCGGTTTTTCTCCGAAAATTCAATGATTTCACCTTCTTCTATATTATTTCTATCTTCTCTTTCTTCTACTTTTTTCTTTTCTTCTTCCGTGATTGTGGCTTTTATTTTTCCGAGCAAGGCTGAAATAGCCGTTCGGAATTCCGGCTGTGACATGATGATTTCCACCTCCGACGGTTTAGAGGGTGGCGGTTCTCGTCTTTTGGCCCGAGAGTTGGCCGGAGAGGCCATATCTGACCGAGACTAAAATAAATGGTTGAGAAAATTGGTATAAACTGTGAAGGAAATGTTGGTATTTTTTGATTTTGGTGTTTTTGTTTTCTTAGATGGGAAGGAATGACCGGATGCCGGCCGAAAAACTGAAAAACTGGACAGAAATTTTTTGATTTTTGAATATGGGTTGAATCTGGGTGAGGATTTTCTAGAGAGAATGGAGAGGAAATTTTGCAGGTATTGTTTTTTGTTGTTGCTAGGTTAGTTCTATCTTGTTGCTAGGTTAGTTCTCCAGTGCTGCTATGTTAGATATATCCAGTTGCTAGGTTAGAATAACTAACAAACACTTCTAACAAAAAGACCGAAAGATACCAAATGACATTAAATAATAACAAAACAGTTCCATCAGACCATCGTTCAAAAGACAGCAAAAAAGTTTTTAAATAACACTTCCATCAGACCACAACAAAAGACACTTCCATCATACCAACATCAAATAAGTTTTTAAATAACATTTCCATCAGATCAGAGAACAAAAGACACAACAGATCACACTCACTACATCTTAATACTAAATTTGATCATGTCTACATCATCTTGCACAAGGAAGAAAGTGCAGGTTATCCCTTCTAAGATTGCATTTTCTTCAAACATTTGTAGAGCGTCGCCATTCTGCAATGTTTTCCTTCCATCATCTCCCTGAGTGATGTTTACCCTGTAAACTCGTTCTCCTACTTTTATAGATGCGCGGTGGTAGTGAGAAAATTTGCCTTTGATATGTTCCCTCTAGAAATGCATTGGTATGGGCTACAAGAATAAAGTAATTTACATGTATTATATGTATTTAAATACAAACAAGTTAATTATGCAGTCGGATGAAATTTATTAAACTTACCAAACGGACACGTTCAACATGTGTGGGCTTAATCTTGACATTGAAAGTATGTTGTGGCAGCCGAGTACGATTGTTGCGGTCAATGATTGTGATTTCTAGTCTAAGTTGCTGGTTGGAAGGAAGATCAATGAGAAACCAAGTTCAATGCCCTCTGTAACAATGAACTGACGCCAACCTTCTCCAATTGTTGGGCAGCCATTATTCTTTTTTATCACAGTCTCGTACATGCGTCCTTCTATTGTATGTAAAACGCATCTCTGGGACATTACCTCATTAGGGAAATAGTCGTGCGTGGATGGTGGAAAGGGCTGCAACATCATAACATTTTTTTTTTTCAGTTAAACTGTGCTTTTATATGTAACAATGCACTATTAAAAGAAGAATTAAAACAAAGAACTTTATCATATAGTAGAGAACCCTGGGCTCAACATGCTTACAGAAGCATGGCAGTAAGTATTCGTTACCGTCATCCCAGTCATCCCAGTCATCCCAGTCATCCATATTATGTATTATGTTATTGAGATGCAATAGTTAAAATATAGAACTCAGTGATGATTAAGAGAAAATTAACAGAGATTTTAATTCTTATTATAAAGATTGAAGGTAGAAATTGTAGAAGATTTTCACCTTCAACTTTGTGATGTATTCTTCTTGGATAAGGCGGGCGGCAGGAAAGTTTTTAGCTTTTGACAACGCAGTACAGTATAACCCTAATTTTGTCCACTTTATATGAAGTCTGCCATTATTGACCCATTACAACTACCCAACATAAATACACTACTTTTCATATGATTTAAATAGTATTGTATATTTTATTCTATATACTTGCATAGTTGCTAGGTTAGTTGGCTGATATTGCTAGGTTAGTTTTCTAAGGATGCTAGGTTAGCTGTCTGATACTGCTAGGTTATTTATTTATTGTTGCTAGGTTAGTTGTCTTACTTTGCTAGGGTAGTTGTCCGATGTTGCTAGGTTAGTTGTCTGACGTTGCTAGGTTAGTTTTCTGTCGTTGCCAGGTTTGTTGAGTGAAGCTGCAAGTTTAGTTCTAGCATGCTGCAGGGATAGTTCTATCTTGTTGCTAGGTTAGTTCTCCGGTGCTGCTATGTTACATATATCTAGTTGCAAGGTTAGAATAACTAACAAACACTTCTAACAAAAAGACCAAAAAGATATCATAAGCAATTAAATAATAATAAAAAATGCATCAGATTATCGTAATAAATTGTCGAGCACTTATCGTACAAACAGTTCCATCAGACCATCGTTCAAAAGACTGCAAACAAGTTTTCTTCCATCAGATCACAACAAAAGACACTAACATCAGACCAGAGAACAAAAGACACAATGATCACACTCACTACATCTTAATTCTAAATTTGATCATGTCTACATCATCTTGCACAAGGAAGAAAGTGCAGGTTGTCCCTTCTAAGATTGCATTATCTTCAAACATTTGTCGAGCGTCGCCATTCTGCATAGTTTTCCTTCCATCATCTCCCTGAGCGATGTTTACCCTGTAAACTCTTCCTCCTACTTGGATACCTGCGCTGTGGTAGTGATAAAAATTGCCTTCGATATGTTCCCTCCAGAAAGGCACTGGTATGGGCTACAAGAATAAAGTAATTTATATGTATTATATGTATTTAAATACAAACAAGTTAATTATGCAGCCAGATGAAATTTATTAAACTTACCAAACGGACACGTTCAACATGTGTGGGCTTAATCTTGACATTGAAAGTATGTTGTGGCAGCCGACTACAATGGTCGCGGTCAATGATTCTAATTTCATAGTCTAAGTTGCTGGTTGGTCTGAAGTGCAATTTGGAACCAAGTTCAACGTCCTCTGTAACCATGTACTAACGCCAACCGTCTACAATTGTTGGGCAGCCATCAATCCTTTTTATCACATTCTCATACGTGCGTTCTTCTAATGTATGTAAAATGCATCTCTGGGACAGATCCTCATCAGGGAAAAAGTAATGCGTTGATGGTGGAAAGGGCTGGAACATCACAACGTGTTTTCTTCTTTCAGTTAAACTGTGCTTTTTATATATAACAGTGCACTATTAAAAGAAGAATTAAAAAAAAAGAAGTTTACCATAGTGTGGAGAACACTGGGCACAACACGCTTAGACAACCATGGCAGTAAGTATTCATTATCGTCATTCCTGTGATGCAGAGTATTGTGTTCCATATTTTGTAGTCCAATATTCAGAGAGAAAGGGGTTATGAAACATATTATGCAATAGTTAATACATAGAACATGGTGATGATTAAGAGAAAAATTAACAGAGATTATAATTCTTATTATAAAGATTTTTAATACATAGAAATTGTAGAAGATTTTCACCTTCAGCTTTGTGATGTAGTCTTCGTTGGTAGGGCGGCACAAAAGTATTTTAGCCTTTGACAATGCAGTGTAACCCTAATTTTTGTCCACTTTATATGAAGTCTGCCATTACTGAGCAATAACTACCCGACTTAAATACCCAACTTTTTATATGATATAAATATTGCTAGGTTAGTTGTCTATTGTTGTTAGGTTAGTTTTCTGATGTTGCTAGTTATTTATCTTTTGCTGCTAGGTTAGTTGTTTATTGTTGCTAGGTTAGTTATCTGTTGTTGCTTGGTTTGTTGTCTGAAGTTGCAATGTTAGTTCTAGCATGTTACAGGGATAATATTAGTTCTCTGTTGTTGCTTGGTTTGTTGTCTGCTACTTAGGTTAGTTGTCTCTTGTTGCTAGGTTAGTTTTCTCTTGTTGCTAGGTTAGTTGTCTAAGGATGCTAGGTTAGCTGTCTGATGTTGCTAGGTTATTTATTTATTGTTGCTAGGTTAGTTGTCTTACTTTGCTAGGGTAGTTGTCCGATGTTGCTAGGTTAGTTGTCTGACATTGCTAGGTTAGTTGTCTGTCGGTGCCAGGTTTGTTGAGTGAAGCTACAAGTTTAGTTCTAGCATGCTGCAGGGATAGTTCTATCTTGTTGCTAGGTTAGTTCTCCGGTGCTGCTATGTTAGAAATATCTAGTTGCTAGGTTAGAATAACTAACAAACACTTTCAACAAAAAGACTAAAAGATATCAAAAGCAATTAAATAATAACTAAAAATGCATCAAAAAAGTTTTATAGAAAAACACTTCCATCAGATTATCGTACTAAATTGTCGAGCAAAATACATCAGATCAAATAAATTTTTAACAAACAATTCCAACACATCAGAGAACAAATACCCAACAAATCACAATCACTACATCTTAATTCTAAATTTCATCATGTCAACATCATCTTGCACAAGGAAGAAAGTGCAGGTTGTCCCTTCTAAAATTGTATTTTCTTCAAACAATTGTCGAGCGTCGCCATTCTGCATAGTTTTCCTTCCATCATCTCCCTGAGTGATGTTTACCCTGTAAACTCGTTCTCCTACTTTTATAGATGCGCGTTGGTAGTGAGAAAATTTTCCTCTGATATGTTCTCTCCAGAAAGGCATTGGTATGGGCTACAAGAATAAAGTAATTTGTATGTATTATATGTATTTAAATACAAAGAAGTTAATTATGCCGACAGATGAAATTTATTAATCTTACCAAATGGAAACTCAACGTGTGTGGGCTTAATCTTGACATTGAAATTATATTGTGGCGGCCGACTGCAATTGTTGCGCTCAACGATTTTAATTTCATAGTCTAAGTTGCTGGTTGCTCTGAAGGTCAATAAGAAACCATATTCAACGTCCTCTGTAACAATGTACTCGCGCCATCCGTCTACAATTATTGGGCAGCCATCAACCCTTTTTATCACAGTCTCATATGTGCGTCCTTCTATTGTATGTATAATGCATCTCTGGGACAGATCCTCATCATGGAAATAGTCGTGCGTGGGTGGCGGAAAGGGCTGGAACATCACAGCATATTTTCTTTTTTCTGTTAAACCTTGATTTTATATGTAACAGTGCACTATTAAAAGAATAATTAAAACAAAGAACTTTACCATAGTGTGGAGAACCTTGGTCAAAACAGTCTTAAAGAAAGATGGCAGTAAGTATTCGTTATCGTCGTTCATGAGATCCATATTCTGTAGGGTTACGAAGATGTTAAATTAACATAAAAAGAAGCATATATAATAAATCATATTATGAAATAGTTAATACATAGAACATGGTGAGGATTAAGAGAAAATTAACAGAGATTTCACCTTCAACTTTGTGATGTCTTCTTTGGTAGAGCGGCAGAAAAGTATTAGCCTTTGACAATGAAGTGTAACCCTAATTTTTGTCCACTTTATATGAAGTCTGCCATTATTGACCCATAACTACCCATATTAATACACGACTTTTTCATATGACTTAAATATTGTTGCTAGGTTAGTTGTGTGCTTTTGCTAGGTTAGTTGTCTGTTGATGTTAGGTTAGTTGTCTAACGCTGTTAGATTAGTTGCTTGTTGTTGCTAGTTTATATATTTCTTGTTGGTATGTTAGATATCGTAAGTTGCTAGGTGATTACTTACATGCTGCTAGTTTAGTTGCTTTTTGTTGTTGGGTTATTTCTTTCTTCTCGCTAGGTTAGTACTGTGTTGTTGCAAGGTTAGTTGTCTAATGCTGCTAGGTTAGTTGTATGTTGTTGCTAGTTTATTTATTCCATGTTGCTAGGTTAGTTGTTGTAAGTTGCTTGGTTATTACATTCTTGTTGCTAGGTTAGTTGCTTTTTTTTGCTAGGTTATTTCTTTCTTCCCGCTAGGTTAGTTGTCTATTTGTTGCTAGGTTAGTTGCCTAATGATGTTAGGTTAGTTTTTTATAGTTGCTAGGTTAGTGTCTAATGCTGCTAGGTTATTAATCATAATGTTGCTAGGTTAGTTTTTTTCTGTTGCTAGGCTAATTGTTTAATGCTGTTAGGTTAGTTCAATTTCGTTGCAAGGTTAGTTGTATGTATATGCTATGTTTTCTGAAATAATACTATGCAATAACAACACATCAAATTTCTATTTATTACAAGCAGAAATGTCACTGGTCTTATTACAAGTTCTACTATTATGATTTCCCACCTCTCCACATTTTCCACAACGTCTTTTCAACTTTTGACTTTCTTTGATAGATTTTTCTCGTTGTGACAACAATCGGCATTTTGTGCTGCTTCCGCTCCCCTTATTTTTTGCTTGCTGTGGTGGCAGGATATCAACCTCGAGATTTGAAACAGATCCACAGAACTCTTGTATCACAGCTCCTTTAGTTAGTATTGAACTTGAAACTTGATGTGCACCCAACAAATGGTTCTTTTCTTCATTTATAATCCTCGATAATCGTTCCAATTTATCATCATTACCTTCAGCAAGACTTATACAACAATCAAAATCAGACCATAGATTGTTTAGATATGCATTTCTCTGATTTTTGCCATCAAGTGGATTTAATCTTGCATTATCAATACCATGTCCAGAAGAAGCAACCATAAGCCAACGGTTGAGGATGTACTTCTCTGGTATTTTTTTCTAAATCCTTGATTAGCATTATTGCATGACGACATAACAATCCAAACTGTTGAAACTTTTTGCAGCTGCAATCTACCCAATCCCCGCACTTATTAAGAATGAAGTCAATACCATCTTGACCAACTTCTACAACCTTATATCTGGTTGTTTCATGCTCCTTTTCAATATGCACAGGCACACATCTGAAACATGCTGCTTCAATCTCCATTTGCACCTCTGAAAGCACTGTTTTTGTGTAAACATTTGCAGCATGTTTTTCAATTTGTAACAGTGTCTTGCACTCAGGAGGTGCAGTCACACATTCATGATTCAGCTTCCTTAGAACATGCCTTTGTGAATCCATTGCACTTTCATAATGCATAAAGAACTCAACTAAGTTTGCTTGAGGAGATATGTAACTTTCGAACCAACTATTAACACTCTCAGACCTAGAAATTGTTTTCAGTAGGCCACCCATTTTGACATCCTTAAAGTATGCTGGTATCCACGACTTTCTAATCTGAAATAGATTGTTAAACCACTGATTCTCTGTTAAGGCAAAATCAGTCATCAATCTTCTTCACTTTTCTTCAAATTCATCAGGATTTATGTAAATATCCCACACAATTTCATTCAGCCTTTTGATGAAGTTATTATCCTTGGCTAATGTAGGACCAACCTTTACATTTACCTTTTCCATGATATGCCACATGCACAAACGATGTCTTGCCTGTTTGAAAGTCGCCTGAATTGCATTCTTCATAGCAGGATCTTGGTCAGTAACAATGTAATATGGTTCATTTCCCATAGCTTTCAAAAAATTTTCCAATAACCAAATGTATGATTCCACATCCTCTTTAACCATCAATCCAGCTCCAAATGTGACACACTTTTTATGGTTATCAATTCCTGTAAATGGTACAAACACAATTTTGTACATGTTTAAAGATAGAAAGCAAATCAGAATAATAAAGGTTAGATATATATGTGGTTGCTAGGTTAGTTGTCTTTTATTGCTAGGATAGTTGTCTGTTGTTGCTAGAATAGTTATATATCTCTTCCTGGATAGTTTTATCATGTTGGAATGTTAGTTGTATGTTTGTTGTCAGGTTAGTTGTCTGTTGGTGCTAGGTTAGTTGTCTGTAGCCGCTAGGTTAGTTGTCTGCAGCAGATAGGTTAGTTTTATCATGTTGCAATGACAGTTGTATGTTGTTGCTAGGTTAGTTGTTTGATGATGCTAGGTTAGTTCTCTACTATAGCTAGGTTAGTTATCATACGTTGCTAGGTTAGTTATATCTAGTTGCAAAGTCAGTTTAATTTACATGCTACTAGAAAACATACATTACATATAATTAGAGTCAAGTCAAGGGAAATGTTTGCGTACCTGTTAGTGTTGTAGGTTGCGTCAAATGAAACAACATCTCCAAACATGAGGTAATTTTTTCTTGAAATCTGGTCAGCCCAAAAGATCCTGCTTAATTGATTATTTTCATCCACAGCATATTCAAATGCAATGTCCGGGTAAACTTCCTACTTGTTGAGAAATTTCTGAATGATGAGTTGTGCATCTGCCCCCGACATGTAAGTCATAAGTTCTCTTTTGAAGTTTTTTAAATCAATTGCCAGAGCACCAACATTTTCATATCCTCCAACCATTTCCTTGTATAACCTGTGTGTTTTAGCAGGTCCAATGTTGGCTTTTACACAATTAAGGACAAACTTCTGATGGCCATAATTCAGTTGCCTGTTTGCATTCAAATAATGTGCTTCCAATGTCAAACTGTGGCTCTGTTTCTCTTCGAAATATGTAATTTTGTATCCTTTTCCATCATCATATTCAAACACTGCCCGAGCCATGCAACCAATTCTTTTTGAAACACGTTCTCAATGAACTCCTGCTGAATTTTTTGGTCTGGATTGTAGTTTAAATCCTTCCTTGCTGCAAACTATGAATTGTTTTCTCACCATCCCACTTCTAAAACCTTTTTTTTGTACTAATACGAACATCAAATCCACCATTTGCTCCATAGTTTCTGTAATATTGCATTCCAATTTCCAGATTCTCAAAGAGCATGCCAACTTTAGGTCTTACATCTTCTTTGACAATTGGTATCCAGCACTTTGTTGAATTTGGTGATATCACCAATTGAAATTGACATCCATCATGTGTAATACCTGTTGCAAAATATCATACAAAAACATTAGCCTTAATAATTGCAAATGCAAGGTTATTTATATCGTGTTGCAATGTTAGTTGTATGTTTGCTGCTAGGATAGTTATATCTATTTGCAAGTTTATATGTCTCTTGTTGCTAGGTTAGTTGTCTCTTGTTGATAGGTTTGTTGTCTTTAGTTGCTAGGTTAGATGACTGTAGATGCTAGGTCAATTGTCTGTAGTTGCTAAGTTAGTTATATTTATTTTCTAGGATAGTTCTCTGATGCTGCTAGGTTAGTTGTATGTAGTTGCTAGGTTAGTTCTCTGCTGCTAGGTTAGTTCTCTCATGCTGCTAGGTTAGTTCTCTAATGCTGCTAGGTTAGTTTTCTGATGCTGCTAGGTTAGTTCTCTGATGCTGCTAGGTTAGTTGTATGTAGTTGCTAGGTTGGTTCTCTCATGCTGCTAGGTTAGTTCTCTCATGCTGCTAGTTTACTTCTCTCATGCCACTAGGTTAGTTGTATGTAGGTGGTGTGTTCGTTTTATGTGTTTGCTAGGTTAGGACTCTGTTATGCTAGGTTAGTTGTCTGATGCTGCTAGGTTAGTTGCCTACTACTGCTAGGTTAGTGATCTAGTGCTGCTAGGTGTTAGTTATATTTGTTGGGATCTGTGAGGATCTCGTTATGTACAAATCACGAATTCAATAGCAAACGTAAACCTATACGCAGCGGATCTAAAGGTTTGACGTAGAGAACTTACGGCTTAAAATTTATGTAGATCTGGCTGACCACGAACGGTTGACCGCAATTGATTGACCGCAAATCACGTCTTGGGTTGCACGAACAAGATCAGATCAAAACCGGATCAAACGGATGCACACAGATCAAAACGAGATTTTGCTGCCAGGCACCTTCCGGCGGCGCGTGAGGGCGCGTGCGGTGTCGGATTCTGGCGACGTTAGCGGCGATGGAAAGCTATCGTCGAGACGGTCGTCTGGGTATACTGTACGTCTTAATCAGACTTCCGGTTAGTTCTGTAGGTCAAAATATATTTCGTCTCGGTTTACCTACAGATCTTCTACTGTATTACTCAATACACCCTTCTTCAACTTGTACCAGTGGAGCAACAAGAAGAAGATAAAGCTCGAATGAGATCTAGAGAAAGAGGTGTTTCACGTGAGATGTGAACTCTATTCACTTCTCATGAGCTTAATGATGTATATATAGAGCTACAGTAGGGACCCTAAGGAGATTAGGAAAAGGGCTCCTTAATTAATTAGACTAACTGTGGGCCAAACCCACTCCTCTAATTAATTAAATAATATTAATGGGCCACCAACATTATATTATTGCACTCCCTTTCCCTAGCCCAAATTACATTTGAGACTCAAATAATAATTACTCGATTTACCTCCCAATGTTTAAGATATAATGTCCATTAATTAATTCGATTACTGACAATCAAGAATTAATTAATTAATTATTATTTCACCGAAGCTAGCGCTCGTTCATCACATTCTTATTATGCCGGAATTTAATCCACCTGCAGGGTTTAGCATAACAATCCTTCATGAACTCACTCCAGGGACATCATCAAACTAACGCACATGGTGACCGTAAATATCCTAACAGCACATCCTATATATAATAATATTACCCAAAACAGTAGGAATATTAATCCAGCGAACTGAACCTCACCCATGTGAATCAAAGTAATATATGTTATATATATCTGCCTGTTTAATATCTTACGAGTTAAGAGAACGCAATAATTAACCGAGGCCTAGTTCATTTACGACGATCAGTATAAAATGAACTTCTCCTCTCTGGGATCCTGTTCAATACATAAATGTACTAGTGCAACTAATCAGTCAAGACAAACTGTACAGTTGACACTACAACCGTTCGAATGGGGTGTTCATGTCCATCTAGGTTGTGAACAACTATTCTTGTTCGCAAGTAACTGATAGAGTGATCTTCGGTTCGCCCGATGACGACCCACCCTATCTAAGTGCATACCAACAGAACATAGAACTTGTTTAATCTAACACGATTCTCATTCATAAAGGGTAAATGTGCAATATCATGCAAAGCCAAGCTTTCAGTATATAACACTAACAATCTCCCACTTAAGCTTGCACTTTTACAGTATAGTCCTATCAATCCGTTATTCTAAAAGACCTATGTCGATCCTATTGCCATGCATCCTCTGATGCAATCTTGGCAACATCAACGCCTCCTCTACCAACGATATCCCTTCGAATCAGATGGTATTTGCGCTCTATGTGTTTGCTTGCCCTGTGGGCTCAAGGTTCTTTTGAGTTCGCTACTGCTCCACTGTTATCACAGTACACGGTGATACCACGTGGCAAACTCGGTATAACCTCTAAGTCCACTAAGAAGTTCCTGAGCCAAACTGCCTCTTTCGCTGCCTCTGAGGCTGCTATGTACTCGGCTTCCATGGTGGAGTCTGCCACGCATTTCTGCTTAGCACTCCTCCATGAAATGGCTCCACTTCCCAAGGTAAACACATAACCTGAGGTTGACTTACTTTCATCCCTATCTGACTGGAAATCAGAATCACTGTAACCCAGAGGTAACAAGCTGTCTGCACGGTAAACTAACATGTACTCCTTAGTCCTTCTCAGGTACTTGAGTATATGCTTCACCGCAGACCAATGTTCCCGTCCTGGATTACTTTGATATCTAGCTACCATGCCAACGGCGTAGCTAATATCCGGCCTTGTGCATAGCATTGCATACATGAGACTTCCTACTGCCGAAGCATAAGGAACTGTCTTCATCTCCTCTATCTCCTTAGACGTCTTAGGAGACATCTCCTTAGATAAAGGTATTCCATGTCTAAAAGGTAACATACCTTTCTTGGAATCCTGCATGCTAAATCTGGCCAAGACAGTATCTATGTATGAAGACTGGGATAAGCACAACATTCTCTTCTTACGATCTCTAATGAGCCTAATACCAAGAATGTGTCCTGCTTCACCTAAGTCCTTCATATCAAACTGCTTAGACAACCACACCTTTACGTCTGATAACTCCTTCTTACTGTTTCCAATAAGCAGTATGTCATCTACGTAAAGCACAAGAAACACCACCACGCTCCCACTGATTTTCTTGTAAACACAATGCTCATCCGGACATTGAGTGAACCCGTACGACTGGATCACCTCATCAAAACGGATGTTCCAAGATCTCGAAGCTTGCTTCAGTCCATAAATAGACCGATTAAGCTTACACACTAGATGCTCACGACCTTCAGCAATGAATCCCTCTGGTTGCTGCATATAGATGTCTTCTTGCAGGTTCCCATTAAGGAAAGCTGTCTTGACATCCATCTGCCAGACCTCATAGTCCATATGAGCGGCTACAGCCAAGAGAATCCGAATGGACTTAAGCATAGCTACTGGCGAAAAGGTCTCATCATAATCAATACCCTCGATCTGGGTATAACCTTTCGCAACAAGCCTAGCTTTAAAGGTTTGCACCTTCCCATCCAATCCTCTCTTTCTCTTATAGATCCACTTACATCCAATGGGTCGTACCCCATCGGGTAGTTCTACAAGATCCCAGACCTGATTGGAGTCCATTGACCCCATTTCAGCTTTCATTGCAACATTCCATGAATCTGCATCTTTATCTTGGAGTGCCTCATCGTAAGTTCTTGGGTCCGATTCTAGGCCTCCTGGAACTGAGTCTGACGACTCTCCAAGACCTATCCATCGGTCGGGTAAATGAGAAACCCTCCCACTGCGACGAGGCACTGTCTGCACTGGTACACTCTCAGTGTGTCGTGTTGCAGTATTATGTGATGTATCTACTTGCGCACTCGGTGGGGAACCATCGATTTCACCCCTTAACTCCTCTAAGACTAGTCTACTCGCGGGCTTATGATTCATAATATAGTCTTCTTCCAAGAATCTAGCGTTCGTCGAAACGATCACCTTCTGATCCTCGGGACTATAAAATAATCCACCTTTCGTTCCCTTGGGATAGCCTACGAAAACTCGTGCTTCCGAACGTTTCTCCAACTTGCCAGGTTCCTGCACTAACACGTGTGCAGGACTACCCCAAACTCGAAACTGTGAGAAACTGGGCTTGCGCCCTTTCCACATCTCATAAGGGGTAGTGTCAACTGACTTCGACGGAACCATGTTCAGAATATACGATGCCGTTTCCAATGCCAAACCCCAGAACGAATCTGGTAACCTCGAATAACTCATCATAGACCTAACCATCTCCATAAGAGTCCTATTTCTTCGCTCTGCAACCCCATTCTGCTGGGGCGTGCCGGGTGCAGTCAGTTGGGATTCAATCCCAGCTTCCGATAAGTATGTCCTGAACTCTCCAAAAAGGTATTCGCCACCTCGATCAGAACGAAGTGACTTGATACATTTACCATGAAGCTTCTCCACAACTGCCCGATACTCCTTGAATTTCTCAAAGCATTCGGACTTGCGGTGCAACAGATAAACGTACCCAAATCTCGAGTAATCATCTATGAAAGACACATAGTACTCGAAACCTCCTCTAGCCTGGATCGACATAGGACCACACAAATCAGAATGAATCAATCCTAGCACTTCTTGGCTCCTATACCCCTTTGCCGTAAACGGCCTCTTGGCCATCTTACCTTCCAGGCATGATTCGCAAGTTGGATAGTGCTCTTCCAATGGACCGAGATGTCCACTGGCCACTAACTTTTGAATCCTCCTAAGGTTGATGTGTCCAAGTCTAAGGTGCCACAGATATGCTTGATTCATCTGCGAAGACTCCTTCCTCTTATTAGATGTAGTTATGACATTATTCAATTCATTATGTTGCACTGTGGGAGAGTTCGGTTTGAGAACATATAAATTGCCAACTAATGAACCACAACATATGAAACGATTTTCAAAACGAATAATAACCATGTCATCAAACGAAACTGAAAAACCATCCATAACGAGTTTAGAAACTGAAACAAGGTTCTTTCTAAAACTAGGAACATAAAGGCAATTTCTCAAAACCAAACTACTACTATCGAACGATAAAGTAACGTCTCCCACTGCAACAGCCGCCACTTTCGTAGCATTGCCCATGTAGACGGTGATCTCTCCCTCCCTAAGTCGCTTGGTTTCCTGGAACCCCTGCAAAGAATTGCAGACATGATCAGTGGCTCCAGTATCTACACACCAGGTTCTGGTAGATACAACCGCTAAACATGTTTCTACGACATTAACGAGAGAGTTACCTTTCTTGAGGAGAGGGCAATCGACCTTCCAGTGTCCTGACTTATTGCACTTGTGGCATCTTCCTTTCGGTTTCTTTGCCACAGCCTGAGGGGTCGGTCGTGGGTAAACCGGAGCATCCTGTGCCTTCGCCTTTCCTGCAGACTTCTTTCTCTTCCTGCCCTTGTGAGGCCTGGAAGGTCCAGCCTGCTCGGCGACTAGCACCTGAGGTGCTTGAGTGAATAAGGCCTCCGCCGACTGAAGCTCTGCAAGCAGTTCTGGAAGAGCCATATGCATCTTGTGCATGTTGTAGTTCAACCGGAACTGATCAAAGCTCTTCGGCAGAGATTGGAGCATAATATCAACCTGGGTTTCCCCGTCAATATAACCTCCCATAACCTCAAGCTCATTGAGCTGCGCCATAACCCTGAGAGCGTGCTCCCTTACGGGTGTGCCCTCGGCCATGCGCGTACTCATCAGAGCACTCAAAGCCTCTTGCCTAGCAGCCCTAGACTGATGTCCGAACAGATCCCTGAGATTGAGAAGTATATCTGCTGCAGTGTCCTTAGACTGATGCTGATGTTGAAGAACATTCGACATAGAAGCCAGAATGTAACACTTCGCCATCTCATCAGCCTTCTTCCACCGAGCATACTCCTCTTTCTCCTGCTCAGGAGCATCAGCCGCCGGCACCGCCGGGCAAGCATCAGTGATAGCAAACTTATAACCCTCAGCAGTCAACACTATGTCTAAGTTCCTCTTCCAATCAATGTAATTAGGACCAGTAAGCTGATTTTCTTTTAGAATGACAGACAACGGATTGAACGACATGATGAATATCCTGAGAATCATGCACATAAATTTTACAGATTAAACACTTTTGAATTTAACTGTTAATATTGATATCCTCAAAACAACATTAACTTAAATCCACCGACATCTATTACACCTTGTGAGAATGCATGCTACGAGGGTCGCCCTACAAACTCGCATTTTGTAAGAGAAGGGATTTTCTAAGGCCCATTAATTTCCATAAGTCAAAACCAAATTTATGACGAACGAAATTAATAGTCGGTCTCCATTTGGCCATGCAATAGAATTCAGGGACCCCGAGGGGGGTTAATAAATTTAATCGCATTCTAAGTGAATCCCATTTCTCGGTCCTAAGGTCGACAAATTTGATTATACGTCATCCGAGGGGAAGCCCGTACGTTCTCATAAGATTTCCTCTAACCGTCTACTTTTAGAAATTTGTCCTGGTAATTTCCTACAATTAATTTTAGCAATGTCACCCGAGGGGGAGCCCATTACCGCAATTAATTGATTTACTGACAAATTAGAAATGGAGGCTTTAGGAATTTTACAATTAACTTTAATTTAAAATCCCTTCTCAAACTTAGTATAATTTAATGAGGATTTTTAACTTATTATACAATTTCAAATTAATCTATGTTAATGCAATAATTAATTAACATGCATATTAATTCATGCAATTCTAAATTAATCTATGTCAATGCAATAATTAATTAACATGTACAATAATTTATGCAATTCTAAATTAATCCATGCCAGAACATAATTAATTACATGCATAATTTATTGACACAATTCTAAATTAATCCTATGCATCACATAATTAATTAACATGCATAATTAATCTTGCAATACTAAATTAATCCCATGCAAGAACATAATTAATTAACATGCATAAATAATAATTTAATGGCATAATAAATTTAATTAAATAAATAAATAAATCCACTATTATGACCATTAAATATTGAGTCTCCTTAAACAAGGAAACTGTGACAGTTCTTTTCCCTGTTCAACTGGAACTCCTTTAAGCAGTAGAATCCTGGTTGATCTTGTACGTACTGCTTGATCATCAAGGCAAAAACGAAACACCAGCTGCCGCCACTAGTGCTCGTTAATCTCTTGTGATCTCCCGGTTATCAACACACGATCACAACACGAAAAATATAATTTACAAAATTACATAATTCGATCCTAGATCCAACGAATGGATGTACATGTTTTCTAAACAAATAATTAAATCTATCCGGTCGACCCCCGGGCGAATAATTATTACAAACATTCATCCATAAATTCCTCGACATGCCCGAGGCTTTAAAAACAAATTTAAAACCATACATCACGTTCAACAACATTCATCAAACACATAATCGGCCATAATAGTGGATTAACTATTTTCCTGCAAAATCGAGTTATGCAAATATAATCCAATATATGGCTGCGTTTGAACACATCTTGTCAAATAAAGCCGTAAAAATTCGATCTTTGTACAAAACGAATTAACCAAGTTCTCTGATACTACTTGTTGGGATCTGTGAGGATCTCGTTATGTACAAATCACGAATTCAATAGCAAACGTAAACCTATGCGCAGCAGATCTAAAGGTTTGACGTAGAGAACTTACGGCTTAAAATTTATGTAGATCTGGCTGACCACGAACGGTTGACCGTAATTGATTGACCGCAAATCACGTCTTGGGTTGCACGAACAAGATCAGATCAAAACCGGATCAAACGGATGCAAACAGATCAAAACGAGATTTTGTCTGTCGGTGCCAGGTTTGTTGAGTGAAGCTGCAAGTTTAGTTCTAGCATGCTGCAGGGATAGTTCTATCTTGTTGCTAGGTTAGTTCTCCGGTGCTGCTATGTTAGAAATATCTAGTTGCTAGGTTAGAATAACTAACAAACACTTCCAACAAAAAGACTAAAAGATATCAAAAGCAATTAAATAATAACTAAAAATGCATCAAAAAAGTTTTATAGAAAAACACTTCCATCAGATTATCGTACTAAATTGTCGAGCAAAATACATCAGATCAAATAAATTTTTAACAAAGAATTCCAACACATCAGAGAACAAATACCCAACAAATCACAATCACTACATCTTAATTCTAAATTTCATCATGTCAACATCATCTTGCACAAGGAAGAAAGTGCAGGTTGTCCCTTCTAAAATTGCATTTTCTTCAAACAATTGTCGAGCGTCGCCATTCTGCATAGTTTTCCTTCCATCATCTCCCTGAGTGATGTTTACCCTGTAAACTCGTTCTCCTACTTTTATAGATGTGCGTTGGTAGTGAGAAAATTTTCCTCTGATATGTTCTCTCCAGAAAGGCATTGGTATGGGCTATAAGAATAAAGTAATTTGTATGTATTATATGTATTTAAATACAAAGAAGTTAATTATGCCGACCGATGAAATTTATTAATCTTACCAAATGGAAACGTTCAACGTGTGTGGGCTTAATCTTGACATTGATATTATATTGTGGCGGCCGACTGCAATTGTTGCGCTCAACGATTTTAATTTCATAGTCTAAGTTGCTGGTTGGTCTGAAGGTCAATAAGAAACCATATTCAACGTCCTCTGTAACAATGTACTCGCGCTAACCGTCTACAATTGTTGGGCAGCCATCAACCCTTTTTATCACAGTCTCATATGTGCGTCCTTCTATTGTATGTATAATGCATCTCTGGGACAGATCCTCATCATGGAAATAGTCGTGCGTGGGTGGCGGAAAGGGCTGGAACATCAAAGCATATTTTCTTTTTTCTGTTAAACCTTGATTTTATATGTAACAGTGCACTATTAAAAGAATAATTAAAACAAAGAACTTTACCATAGTGTGGAGAACCTTGGTCAAAACAGTCTTAAAGAAAGATGGCAGTAAGTATTCGTTATCGTCGTTCATGAGATCCATATTCTGTAGGGTTACGAAGATGTTAAATTAACATAAAAAGAAGCATATATAATAAATCATATTATGAAATAGTTAATACATAGAACATGGTGAGGATTAAGAGAAAATTAACAGAGATTTCACCTTCAACTTTGTGATGTCTTCTTTGGTAGAGCGGCAGAAAAGTATTAGCCTTTGACAATGAAGTGTAACCCTAATTTTTGTCCACTTTGTATAAAGTCTGCCATTATTGACCCATAACTACCCATATTAATACACGACTTTTTCATATGACTTAAATATTGTTGCTAGGTTCGTTGTGTGCTTTTGCTAGGTTAGTTGTCTGTTGATGCTAGGTTAGTTGTCTAACGCTGTTAGATTAGTTGCTTGTTGTTGCTTGTTTATATATTTCTTGTTGGTATGTTAGATATCGTAAGTTGCTAGGTTATTACTTACATGCTGCTAGTTTAGTTGCTTTTTGTTGCTGGGTTATTTCTTTCTTCCCGCTAGGTTAGTACTGTGTTGTTGCAAGGTTAGTTGTCTAATGCTGCTAGGTTAGTTGTATGTTGTTGCTAGTTTATTTATTCCATGCTGCTAGGTTAGTTGTTGTAAGTTGCTTGGTTATTACATTCTTGTTGCTAGGTTAGTTGCTTTTTTTTGCTAGGTTATTTCTTTCTTCCCGCTAGGTTAGTTGTCTATTTGTTGCTAGGTTAGTTGCCTAATGATGTTAGGTTAGTTTTTTATAGTTGCTAGGTTAGTGTCTAATGCTGCTAGGTTATTTTTTGTAATGTTGCTAGGTTAGTTTTTTTCTGTTGCTAGGCTAATTGTTTAATGCTGTTAGGTTAGTTCAATTTCGTTGCAAGGTTAATTGTATGTATATGCTATGTTTTCTGAAATAATACTATGCAATAACAACACATCAAATTTCTATTTATTACAAGCAAAAATGTCACTGGTCTTATTACAAGTTCTACTATTATGATTTCCCACCTCTCCACATTTTCCACAACGTCTTTTCAACTTTTGACTTTCTTTGATAGATTTTTCTCGTTGTGACAACAATCGGCTTTTTGTGGTGTGGTGGCAGGATATCAACCTCGAGATTTGAAACAGATCCACAGAACTCTTGTATCATAGCTCCTTTACTTAGTATTGAAATTGAAACTTGATGTGCACCCAACAAATGGTTCTTTTCTTCATTTATAATCCTCGATAATCGTTCCAATTTATCATCATTACCTTCAGCAAGACTTATACAACAATCAAAATCAGACCATAGATTGTTTAGATATGCATTTCTCTGATTTTTGCCATCAAGTGGATTTAATCTTGCATTATCAATACCATGTCCAGAAGAAGCAACCATAAGCCAACGGTTGAGGATGTACTTCTCTGGTATTTTTTCTAAATCCTTGATTAGCATTATTGCATGACGACATAACAATCCAAACTGTTGAAACTTTTTGCAGCTGCAATCTACCCAATCCCCGCACTTATTAAGAATGAAGTCAATACCATCTTGACCAACGTCTACAACCTTATATCTGGTTGTTTCATGCTCCTTTTCAATATGCACAGGCACACATCTGAAACATGCTGCTTCAATCTCCATTTGCACCTCTGTAAGCACTGTTTTTGTGTAAACATTTGCAGCATGTTTTTCAATTTGTAACAGTGTCTTGCACTCAGGAGGTGCAGTCACACATTCATGATTCAGCTTCCTTAGAACATGCCTTTGTGAATCCATTGCACTTTCATAATGCATAAAGAACTCAACTAAGTTTGCTTGAGGAGATATGTAACTTTCGAACCAACTATTAACACTCTCAGACCTAGAAATTGTTTTCAGTAGGCCACCCATTTTGACATCCTTAAAGTATGCTGGTATCCACGACTTTCTAATCTGAAATAGATTGTTAAACCAATGATTCTCTGTTAAGGCAAAATCATTCATCAATCTTCTTCACTTTTCTTCAAATTCATCAGGATTTATGTAAATATCCCACACAATTTCATTCAGCCTTTTGATGAAGTTATTATCCTTGGCTAATGTAGGACCAACCTTTACATTTACCTTTTCCATGATATGCCACATGCACAAACGATGTCTTGCCTGTTTGAAAGTCGCCTGAATTGCATTCTTCATAGCAGGATCTTGGTCAGTAACAATGTAATATGGTTCATTTCCCATAGCTTTCAAAAAATTTTCCAATAACCAAATGTATGATTCCACATCCTCTTTAACCATCAATCCAGCTCCAAATGTGACACACTTTTTATGGTTATCAATTCCTGTAAATGGTACAAACACCATTTTGTACATGTTTAAAGATAGAAAGCAAATCAGAATAATAAAGGTTAGATATATATGTGGTTGCTAGGTTAGTTGTTTTTGGTTGCTAGGTTAGTTGTCTTTTATTGCTAGGATAGTTGTCTGTTGTTGCTAGAATAGTTATATATCTCTGCCTGGATAGTTTTATCATGTTGGAATGTTAGTTGTATGTTTGTTGTCAGGTTAGTTGTCTGTTGGTGCTAGGTTAGTTGTCTGTAGCCGCTAGGTTAGTTGTCTGCAGCAAATAGGTTAGTTTTATCATGTTGCAATGACAGTTGTATGTTGTTGCTAGGTTAGTTGTTTGATGATGCTAGGTTAGTTCTCTACTATAGCTAGGTTAGTTATCATACGTTGCTAGGTTAGTTATATCTAGTTGCAAAGTCAGTTTAATTCACATGCTACTAGAAAACATACATTACATATAATTAGAGTCAAGTCAAGAGAAATGTTTGCGTACCTGTTAGTGTTGTAGGTTGCGTCAAATGAAACAACATCTCCAAACATGAGGTAATTTTTTCTTGAAATCTGGTCAGCCCAAAAGATCCTGCTTAATTGATTATTTTCATCCACAGCATATTCAAATGCAATGTCCGGGTAAACTTCCTACTTGTTAAGAAATTTCTAAATGATGAGTTGTGCATCTGCCTCCGACATGTAAGTCATAAGTTCTCTTTTGAAGTTTTTTAAATCAATTGCCAGAGCACCAACATTTTCATATCCTCCAACCATTTCCTTGTATAACCTGTGTGTTTTAGCAGGTCCAATGTTGGCTTTTACACAATTAGGGACAAACTTCTGATGGCCATAATTCAGTTGCCTGTTTGCATTCAAATAATGTGCTTCCAATGTCAAACTGTGGCTGTGTTTCTCTTCGAAATATGTAATTTTGTATCCTTTTCCATCATCGTATTCAAACACTGCCCGAGCCATGCAACCAATTCTTTTTGAAACACGTTCTCGATGAACTCCTGCTGAATTTTTGGGTCTGGATTGTAGTTTAAATCCTTCCTTGCTGCAAACTATGAATTGTTTTCTCACCATCCCACTTCTAAAACCTTTTTTTTGTACTAATACGAACATCAAATCCACCATTTGCTCCATAGTTTCTGTAATATTGCATTCCAATTTCCAGATTCTCAAAGAGCATGCCAACTTTAGGTCTTACATCTTCTTTGACAATAGGTATCCAGTACTTTGTTGAATTTGGTGATATCACTAATTGAAATTGACATCCATCATGTGTAATACCTGTTGCAAAATATCATACAAAAACATTAGCCTTAATAATTGCAAATGCAAGGTTATTTATATCGTGTTGCAATGTTAGTTGTATGTTTGCTGCTAGGATAGTTATATCTATTTGCAAGTTTATATGTCTCTTGTTGCTAGGTTAGTTGTCTCTTGTTGATAGGTTTGTTGTCTTTAGTTGCTAGGTTAGATGACTGTAGATGCTAGGTCAATTGTCTGTAGTTGCTAAGTTAGTTATATTTATTTTCTAGGATAGTTCTCTGATGCTGCTAGGTTAGTTGTATGTAGTTGCTAGGTTAGTTCTCTGCTGCTAGGTTAGTTCTCTCATGCTGCTAGGTTAGTTCTCTAATGCTGCTAGGTTAGTTTTCTGATGCTGCTAGGTTAGTTCTCTGATGCTGCTAGGTTAGTTGTATGTAGTTGCTAGGTTGGTTCTCTCATGCTGCTAGGTTAGTTCTCCCATGCTGCTAGTTTACTTCTCTCATGCCGCTAGGTTAGTTGTATGTAGGTGGTGTGTTCGTTTTATGTGTTTGCTAGGTTAGGACTCTGTTCTGCTAGGTTAGTTGTCTGATGCTGCAAGGTTAGTTGCCTACCGCTGCTAGGTTAGTGATCTAGTGCTGCTAGGTGTTAGTTATATCTGTTGGGATATGTGAGGATCTCGTTATGTACAAATCACGAATTCAATAGCAAACGTAAACCTATACGCAGCGGATCTAAAGGTTTGACGTAGAGAACTTACGGCTTAAAATTTATGTAGATCTGGCTGACCACGAACGGTTGACCGCAATTGATTGACCGCAAATCACGTCTTGGGTTGCACGAACAAGATCAGATCAAAACTGGATCAAACGGATGCAAACAGATCAAAACGAGATTTTGCTGCCAGGCACCTTCCGGCGGCGCGTGAGGGCGCGTGCGGTGTCGGATTTCGGCGACGTTAGCGGCGATGGAAAGCTCTCGTCGAGACGGTCGTCTGGGTATACTGTACGTCTCAATCAGACTTCCGGTTAGTTCTGTAGGTCAAAATATATTTCGTCTCAGTTTACCTACAGATCTTCTACTGTATTACTCAATACACCCTTCTTCAACTTGTACCAGTGGAGCAACAAGAAGAAGATAAAGCTCGAATGAGATCTAGAGAGAGAGGCGTGTTTCACGTGAGATGTGAACTCTCTTCCCTTCTCATGAGCTTAATGATGTATATATAGAGCTACAGTAGGGACCCTAAGGAGATTAGGAAAAGGGCTCCTTAATTAATTAGACTAACTGTGGGCCAAACCCACTCCTCTAATTAATTAAATAATATTAATGGGCCACCAACATTATATTATTGCACTCCCTTTCCCTAGCCCAAATTACATTTGAGACTCCAATAATAATTACTCGATTTACCTCCCCACGTTTAAGATATAATGTCCATTAATTAATTCGATTACTGACAATCAAGAATTAATTAATTTATTATTATTTCACCGAAGCTAGCGCTCGTTCATCACATTCTTATTATGCCGGAATTTAATCCACCTGCAGGGTTTAGCATAACAATCCTTGATGAACTCACTCCGGGGACATCATCAAACTAACGCACATGGTGACCGTAAATATCCTAACAGCACATCCTATATATAATAATATTACCCAAAACAGTGGGAATATTAATCCAGCGAACTGAACCTCACCCATGTGAATCAAAGTAATATATGTTATATATATCTGCCTATTTAATATCTTACGGGTTAAGAGAACGCAATAATTAACCGAGGCCTAGTTCATTTACGACGATCAGTATAAAATGAACTTCTCCTCTCTGGGATCTTGTTCAATACATAAATGTACTAGTGCAACTAATCAGTCAAGACAAACTGTACAGTTGACACTACAACCGTTCGATTGGGTGTTCATGTCCATCTAGGTTGTGAACAACTATTCTTGTTCGCAAGTAACTGATAGAGTGATCTTCGGTTCGCCCGATGACGACCCACCCTATCTAAGTGCAGAACAACAGAACATAGAACTTGTTTAATCTAACACGATTCTCATTCATAAAGGGTAAATGTGCAATATCATGCAAAGCCAAGCTTTCAGTATATAACACTAACAATCTCCCACTTGTACTTAAAGCTTTCACTTTTACAGTATAGTCCTATCAATCCGTTATTCTAAAAGACCTATGTCGATCCTATTGCCATGCATCCTCTGATGCAATCTTGGCAACATCAACGCCTCCTCTACCAACGATATCCCTTCGAATCAGATAGTATTTGCGCTCTATGTGTTTGCTTGCCCTGTGGGCTCAAGGTTCTTTTGAGTTCGCTACTGCTCCACTGTTATCACAGTACACGGTGATACCACGTGGCAAACTCGGTATAACCTCTAAGTCCACTAAGAAGTTCCTGAGCCAAACTGCCTCTGAGGTTGCTATGTACTCGGCTTCCATGGTGGAGTCTGCCACGCATTTCTGCTTAGCACTCCTCCATGAAATGGCTCCACTTCCCAAGGTAAACACATAACCTGAGGTTGACTTACTTTCATCCCTATCTGACTGGAAATCAGAATCACTGTAACCCAGAGGTAACAAGCTGCCTGCACGGTAAACCAACATGTACTCCTTAGTCCTTCTCAGGTACTTGAGTATATGCTTCACCGCAGACCAATGTTCTCGTTCCGGATTACTTTGATATCTAGCTACCATGCCAACAGCGTAGCTAATATCTGGCCTAGTGCACAACATTGCATACATGAGACTTCCAACTGCCGAAACATAAGGAACTGTCTTCATCTCCTCTATCTCCTTAGACGTCTTAGGAGACATCTCCTTAGATAGAGGTATTCCATGTCTGAAAGGTAACATACCTTTCTTGGAATCCTGCATGCTGAATCTGGCCAAGACAGTATCTATGTATGAAGACTGGGATAAGCACAACATTCTCTTCTTACGATCTCTAATGAGCCTAATACCAAGAATGTGTCCTGCTTCACCTAAGTCCTTCATATCAAACTGCTTAGACAATCACACCTTTACGTCTGATAACTCCTTCTTACTGTTTTCAATAAGCAGTATGTCATCTATGTAAAGCACAAGAAACACCACCACGCTCCCACTGATTTTCTTGTAAACACAGTGCTCATCCGGACATTGAGTGAACCGTACGACTGGATCACCTCATCAAAACGGATGTTCCAAGATCTCGAAGCTTGCTTCAGTCCATAAATAGACCGATTAAGCTTACACACTAGATGCTCACGACCTTCAGCAATGAATCCCTCTGGTTGCTGCATATAGATGTCTTCCTGCAGGTTCCCATTAAGGAAAGCTGTCTTGACATCCATCTGCCAGACCTCATAGTCCATATGAGCGGCTACAGCCAAGAGAATCCGAATGGACTTAAGCATAGCTACTGGCGAAAAGGTCTCATCATAATCAATACCCTCGATCTGGGTATAACCTTTCGCAACAAGCCTAGCTTTAAAGGTTTGCACCTTCCCATCCAATCCTCTCTTTCTCTTATAGATCCACTTACATCCAATGGGTCGTACCCCATCGGGTAGTTCTACAAGATCCCAGACCTGATTGGAGTCCATTGACCCCATTTCAGCTTTCATTGCAACATTCCATGAATCTGCATCTTTATCTTGGAGTGCCTCATCGTAAGTTCTTGGGTCCGATTCTAGGCCTCCTGGAACTGAGTCTGACGACTCTCCAAGACCTATCCATCGGTCGGGTAAATGAGAAACCCTCCCACTGCGACGAGGCACTGTCTGCACTGGTACACTCTCAGTGTGTCGTGTTGCAGTATTATGTGATGTATCTACTTGCGCACTCGGTGGGGAACCATCGCTTTCACCCCTTAACTCCTCTAAGACTAGTCTACTCGCGGGCTTATGATTCATAATATAGTCTTCTTCCAAGAATCTAGCGTTCGTCGAAACGATCACCTTCTGATCCCCGGGACTATAAAATAATCCACCTTTCGTTTCCTTGGGATAGCCTACGAAAACTCGTGCTTCCGAACGTTTCTCCAACTTGCCAGGTTCCTGCACTAACACGTGTGCAGGACTACCCCATACCCGAATATGTGAAAAGCCTGGCCTACGCCCTTTCCACAATTCGTAAGGAGTAGTATCAACTGACTTCGATGGAACCAAGTTCAGAATGTACGATGCTGTTTCCAGCGCCATTCCCCAAAACGAATCTGGTAACCTCGAATAACTCATCATAGATCTAACCATCTCCATAAGTGTCCTATTTCTTCGCTCTGCAACCCCGTTCTGCTGGGGCGTGCCGGGTGCAGTCAGTTGGGATTCAATCCCAGCTTCCGATAAGTATGTCCTGAACTCTCCAAAAAGGTATTCGCCACCTCGATCAGAACGAAGTGACTTGATACATTTACCATGAAGCTTCTCCACAACTGCCCGATACTCCTTGAATTTCTCAAAGCATTCGGACTTGCGGTGCAACAGATAAACGTACCCAAATCTCGAGTAATCATCTATGAAAGACACATAGTACTCGAAACCTCCTCTAGCCTGGATCGACATAGGACCACACAAATCAGAATGAATCAATCCTAGCACTTCTTGGCTCCTATACCCCTTTGCCGTAAACGGCCTCTTGGCCATCTTACCTTCTAGGCATGATTCGCAAGTTGGATAGTGCTCTTCCAATGGACCGAGATGTCCACTGGCCACTAACTTTTGAATCCTCCTAAGGTTGATGTGTCCAAGTCTAAGGTGCCACAGATATGCTTGATTCATCTGCGAAGACTCCTTCCTCTTATTAGATGTAGTTATGACATTATTCAATTCATTATGTTGCACTGTGGGAGAGTTCGGTTTGAGAACATATAAATTGCCAACTAATGAACCACAACATATGAAACGATTTTCAAAACGAATAATAACCATGTCATCAAACGAAACTGAAAAACCATCCATAACGAGTTTAGAAACTGAAACAAGGTTCTTTCTAAAACTAGGAACATAAAGGCAATTTCTCAAAACCAAACTACTACTATCGAACGATAAAGTAACGTCTCCCACTGCAACAGCCGCCACTTTCGTAGCATTGCCCATGTAGACGGTGATCTCTCCCTCCCTAAGTCGCTTGGTTTCCTGGAACCCCTGCAAAGAATTGCAGACATGATCAGTGGCTCCAGTATCTACACACCAGGTTCTGGTAGATACAACCGCTAAACATGTTTCTACGACATTAACGAGAGAGTTACCTTTCTTGAGGAGAGGGCAATCGACCTTCCAGTGTCCTGACTTATTGCACTTGTGGCATCTTCCTTTCGGTTTCTTTGCCACAGCCTGAGGGGTCGGTCGTGGGTAAACCGGAGCATCCTGTGCCTTCACCTTTCCTGCAGACTTCTTTCTCTTCCTGCCCTTGTGAGGCCTGGAAGGTCCAGCCTGCTCGGCGACTAGCACCTGAGGTGCTTGAGTGAATAAGGCCTCCGCCGACTGAAGCTCTGCAAGCAGTTCTGGAAGAGCCATATGCATCTTGTGCATGTTGTAGTTCAACCGGAACTGATCAAAGCTCTTCGGTAAAGATTGGAGCATAATATCAACCTGGGTTTCCCCGTCAATATAACCTCCCATAACCTCAAGCTCATTGAGCTGCGCCATAACCCTGAGAGCGTGCTCCCTTACGGGTGTGCCCTCGGCCATGTGCGTACTCATCAGAGCACTCAAAGCCTCTTGCCTAGCAACCCTAGACTGATGTCCGAATAGATCCCTGAGATTGAGAAGTATATCTGCTGCAGTGTCCTTAGACTGATGCTAATGTTGAAGAACATTCGACATAGAAGCCAAAATGTAACACTTCGCCATCTCATCAGCCTTCTTTCACCGAGCATACTCCTCTTTCTCCTGCTCAGGAGCATCAGCCGCCGGCACCGCCGGGCAAGCATCAGTGATAGCAAACTTATAACCCTCAGCAGTCAACACTATGTCTAAGTTCCTCTTCCAATCAATGTAAGTAGGACCAGTTAGCTGATTTTCTTTTAGAATGACAGACAACGGATTGAACGACATGATGAATATCCTGAGAATCATGCACATAAATTTTACAGATTAAACACTTTTGAATTTAACTGTTAATATTGATATCCTCAAAACAACATTAACTTAAATCCACCGACATCTATTACACCTTGTGAGAATGCATGCTACGAGGGTCGCCCTACAAACTCGCATTTTGTAAGAGAAGGGCTTTTCTAAGGCCCATTAATTTCCATAAGTCAAAACCAAATTCATGACGAACGAAATTAATAGTCGGTCTCCATTTGGACATGCAATAGAATTCAGGGACCCCGAGGGGGGTTAATAAATTTAATCGCATTCTAAGTGAATCCCATTTCTCGGTCCTAAGGTCGACAAATTTGATTATACGTCATCCGAGGGGAAGCCCGTACGTTCTCATAAGATTTCTTCTAACCGTCTACTTTTAGAAATTTGTCCTGGTAATTTCCTACAATTAATTTTAGCAATGTCACCCGAGGGGGAGCCCATTACCGCAATTAATTGATTTACTGACAAATTAGAAATGGAGGCCTTAGGAATTTTACAATTAACTTTAATTTAAAACTTCTCAAACTTAGTATAATTTAATGAGGATTTTTAACTATTTATACAATTCCAAATTAATCTATGTTAATGCAATAATTAATTAACATGCATATTAATTCATGCAATTCTAAATTAATCTATGTCAATGCAATAATTAATTAACATGTACAATAATTTATGCAATTCTAAATTAATCCATGCCAGAACATAATTAATTACATGCATAATTTATTGACACAATTCTAAATTAATCCTATGCATTACATAATTAATTAACATGCATAATTAATCTTGCAATACTAAATTAATTCCATGCAAAAACATAATTAATTAACATGCATAAATAATAATTTAATGGCATAATTAATTTAATTAAATAAATAAATAAATCCACTATTATGACCATTAAATATTGAGTCTCCTTAAACAAGGAAACTGTGACAGTTCTTTTCCCTGTTCAACTGGAACTCCTTTAAGCAATAGAATCCTGGTTGATCTTGTACTGCTTGATCATCAAGGCAAAAACGAACCACCAGCTGCCGCCACCAGTGCTCGTTGATCTCTTGTAATCTCCCGGTTATCAACACACGATCACAACACGAAAAATATAATTTACAAACATAATTCGATCCTAGATCCAACGAATGGATGTACATGTTTTCTAAACAAATAATTAAATCTATCTGGTCAACCCTCGGGCGAATAATTATTACAAACATTCATCCATAAATTCCTCGACATGCCCGAGGCTTTAAAACAAATTTAAAACCATACATCACATTCAACAACATTCATCAAACACATAATCGGCCATAATAGTGGATTAACTATTTTCCTGCAAAACCGAGTTATGCAAATACAATCCAATATATGGCTGCGTTTGAACACATCTTGTCAAATAAAGCCGTAAAAATTCGAACTTTGTACAAAACGAATTAACCAAGTTCTCTGATACCACTTGTTGGGATCTGTGAGGATCTCGTTATGTACAAATCACGAATTCAATAGCAAACGTAAACCTATGCGCAGCGAATCTAAAGGTTTGACGTAGAGAACTTACGGCTTAAAATTTATGTAGATCTGGCTGACCACGAACGGTTGACCGCAATTGATTGACAGCAAATCACGTCTTGGGTTGCACGAACAAGATCAGATCAAAACCGGATCAAACGGATGCAAATAGATCAAAACGAGATTTTGCTACCAGGCACCTTCCGGCGGAGCGTGAGGGCGCGTCCGGTGTCGGATTCCGGCAACGTCAGCGGCGATGGAAAGCTCTCGTCGAGACGGTCGTCTGGGTATACTGTACGTCTCAATCAGATTTCCGGTTAGTTCTGTAGGTAAAAATATATTTCGTCTCGGTTTACCTACAGATCTTCTACTGTATTACTCAATACACCCTTCTTCAACTTGTACCAGTGGAGCAACAAGAAGAAGATAAAGCTCGAATGAGATCTAGAGAGAGAGGCGTTTCACGTGAGATGTGAACTCTATTCACTTCTCATGAGCTTAATGATGTATATATAGAGCTACAGTAGGGACCCTAAGGAGATTAGGAAAAGGGCTCCTTAATTAATTAGACTAACTGTGTGCCAAACCCACTCCTCTAATTAATTAAATAATATTAATGGGCCACCAACATTATATTATTGCACTCCCTTTCCCTAGCCCAAATTACATTTGAGACTCCAATAATAATTACTCGATTTACCTCCCCACGTTTAAGATATAATGTCCATTAATTAATTCGATTACTGACAATCAAGAATTAATTAATTTATTATTATTTCACCGAAGCTAGCGCTCGTTCATCACATTCTTATTATGCCGGAATTTAATCCACCTGCAGGGTTTAGCATAACAGTCCTTCATGAACTCACTCCAGGGACATCATCAAACTAACGCACATGGTGACCGTAAATATCCTAACAGCACATCATATATATAATAATATTACCCAAAACAGTAGGAATATTAATCCAGCGAACTGAACCTCACCCATGTGAATCAAAGTAATATATGTTATATATATCTGCCTGTTTAATATCTTACGGGTTAAGAGAACGCAATAATTAACCGAGGCCTAGTTCATTTACGACGATCAGTATAAAATGAACTTCTCCTCTCTGGGATCCTGTTCAATACATAAATGTACAAGTGCAACTAATCAGTCAAGACAAACTGTACAGTTGACACTACAACCGTTCGGATGGGGTGTTCATGTCCATCTAGGTTGTGAACAACTATTCTTGTTCGCAAGTAACTGATAGAGTGATCTTCGGTTCGCCCGATGACGACCCACCCTATCTAAGTGCAGAACAACAGAACATAGAACTTGTTTAATCTAACATGATTCTCATTCATAAAGGGTAAATGTGCAATATCATGCAAAGCCAAGCTTTCAGTATATAACACTAACAATATCATGAATCAGAGTTCCAGAATAACATGAACAATTTATTCAATATTATCAGCAACATTATATAATTTGAACAACTGCATCAACATTATATAATATTCTTGCCAGAAAACAGAGATTCTACAAATATCAAAATTGCAGATAAGCACGAACAATTTATTCAATATTACGTGATTGATTCTAATTGGATAACTCGATTCTCATTCATCGTGAATTCATCAGCACCTATTTTATTTAAATTTTGATGAATCAATTTAGAAAAAAATAAAGTCAGTATACCTTCTTCCATTAATGGCGCAACTGGAGTTGCTTCGATCTCCATGAAGATGCTTCCGTCGACATTGTAGATAAATTTGATGAAATCGACTTTTTTTTACCTGGATATTTTTTACGAGCAGTTGAGTTTGCCTATCGAATCAATAGAAAACGAGAGTTAAACCTAATCAGACGATGAAATCGAACTTCAAATTGATAAGGAAATCGAGATTGAGAAAGAAATCGCAGAGAATCGTGAGTGAGGAGGAAATCTGAGATAATATTTCCGATTTTGTGTGCGAGCGAGCTGAAGATTTGTGATTTTTCAGCTCGTGATTTTATAATTATATATATACCTGATGCTGACCGTAGATTTAAAAGGCAGATTCAACGGTTGAGATTGGGTCTCACGTCCACATTTTAAGAGGTGGACCCATTGGATCCGTCCCCTATATATATATATATAGGGGCTGGTTCAAATAAAAACTAATTCTGGTGTGAGAACCGTATTTTATGCTATTTTTAATTATGTATGATTCTATTTTTAATATTACATTGTGCTATTATTTTCACAAATGTTAATATAAATTGTGTTGCTATTTTTAGTCAATTATATCATGATTAAAAATAATATTAAAACAATGTTCATAACGGCACCGGCGAGGTGCGAGTTAAGATGTCCAGGAACAATTTTGTGGATAGGGACCTTGTTTGGAAAAATTGATAATTCATTAGGATTTATTTGCAATCTATAACTTTATATTTATTACATTTTAGTATATGAGGCAAATGCGTAATTTAATAGAGGTGAAATAAATGCACATTAATGATATAAATTAAAATAGCAAAGATTTTAAAAGTAAGAACATATAATTGAACCGACATATAAATATTTCGAACAAAAAAAATGTAGGTCGATCGGTTCGGTCAATATTTTGCAATTTGACAGATATTAATATGCAATTCGTATAACGCTATTGTTCAATATTTCGGTGTCTATTGTGAAATCTGACTAGCAGGCAATATTTCAGTGTCTATTGTGCAATCTGAATTAATCGAACTTTTTGTTAATGTTGAACCGAATTACTTGGTTTATTCGATCGATTAACCGACTTAACCAAAATAACTTAAATAAAATATTATTTATATTATAAAAAGTATGTTTAGTATTTTAATATTTTTATTTGATCTTAATATGTTTTTTGGCTAATAAATAAATATTTTTTTTAATTAAAAATTACAAAGAAGAAATATTTCTTTTATATAGTTTTTTAGTATTTTTGGTTCCTGGTAGGGTTGAGCATGGGTCGGTACGGTTTGGAGATTTATCAATCTCCGAACCGTACCGAAGTTCGGAGATCACTAAAATTCGATCTCCAGAACCGTACCAAAAAATCGGTTTAGTCTGGTTCGGAGATTTTTATTTTTTGGTTCGGTTCGATTCGGTTTTCGGGACTATCAGAACGGTTCGGTTCGGTTCGGATATTCGGAGATTTCTTATCATTTTTAATTTTTTTTTTATATGACACCTAGTTATATTTTATTTTTTATATGTTTTTTTTTTAAAAAAAAAAATCCAACATTCATCAATACTTCATCATACTAAAGATTTTATTTTTAAATCAACTTTAGAAGTAACCAGAAATTTTAGTTAAGACTAAATTCAACTAACATTGAAAATTTAAAATTCGAACAAAATATAATACAGTTTTATATTAAAGTAATATTTATTTAACCTTCCATACCATGTTAGTTATGATAAACTAAGGCTAAGTATCAACAACTTTAAGTAAAACTTAAATATATTATTTTTTAAAATCTTTAACCTTTCATTCCATTTTATTTTTTTTTAAAAGAGGAGAAATTCAATTGTAGATCGAGTATTACTAAACATGAAATGTAAGTGAATCTTAATTGTTATTACTATATTTTATTTGCATTTTAAAAATTCTCAAATTATATAGGATCAAAGTTGACATAAAATATATTAATAACACGCATCTATTTTTATAATTCGGTTCTTCGGTTCGGTATAGTACGGGAAGGTTCAGTTCGGTTCTCAGTACGGATATTTATGAAATATCCAGAACCATACCAATTATTTTTCCGGTTCGGTTCGGTTCGGTTCGGTTCGGTTCGGAGAAAGTCAAACGGTCAACGGATATTTTTCGGTTCGGAGCTATTTCGGTTCGAAATTCTCCGAGTCCCATGCTCAACCCTAGTTCCTGGTAATGGATTCAGGCTTACCCTAATGCCACACTCACCAATGTCATAAGAAGCCCCTCAGACCATTCAGCTCTTCTGCTAGATCTAGGTCTACCAAAGGGAGAAAAGGAAATCCATCTTCCACTTTGACAAGAGATGGATAGGTAAAGAAGGTTTTGAAGAAGTGGTGAAGATAGCCTAGCAGATTCCAGTAAGTGGCACTCCTTTCTTCCAATTAAAGGAGAAAGTCAAAAACACCAGAATTGCCCTTCTTAAATAGAGCTCTACCTTCAAAACTTAGAACCAGAAGACCATTGCAGAATTGACTCAGAAGATGGAGTCTCTGAATATGGACAAAGCAGGTAAGAACTGGCAAGAATGGGACATTACAAGGAGGTTGTTCAACAAAGCTCATATGCAAGAGGAGTTATACTGGCAACAGAAGGAAAAATACAAATGGCTGAAGGAAGGAGATGCAAACACTAGATTCTTCTATGCCATCCCATGAAAAGGATTAGACAGAATGCCATCACAAGATTAATCACAGCTCAGGGAAGATGTTACTCCAATCAGGCTTACATAGAGAAGCATATTACTGATTTTTACTCTAATCTCTTCTCTTCAGAAGGTAGTTGGGGTGGAGATTCCATTCTACATCTTATTCCCACATCCATCACCCAAGAAATGAACCAGGATCTGATGAGGCCAGTGGAAGAGCAAGAAGTAAAAAAGGCATTGTTTAGCTTAAATCCAGATAAATCCCCAGGAGAGGATGGAATGACAACAACCTTCTATCAGCATTTCTGGAGTCATATCAAGCAGGATATTATGAGGGCAGTTCTCAACTTTTTCCAGTCAGGTATGATCTTAAAATACTGGAATCACACCATCATCTCCCTGATTCCCAAAAGTGCAAATCCAGCTTTGGGACAATTCAGACCAATAAGTCTTTGTTGTATAATTTACAAAATTATTTCCAAACTTCCTGCTCAAAGACTGAAATCTTGTCTGACCAGTTGTATCAGTGATTTTCAAGCAGCTTTTGTTGAAGGCAGGCAACTGCTTGATAATGTAATTATAGCCCAAGAAGCCTTTCATTTTTTAAACAGACATTCTTCTTGTCCCAACTGCTCATGGCTTTAAAGTTAGACTTAATGAAAGCTTTTGATCGAGTTGAATGGCACTGTTTAAAAATAATTATGCTGCAAATGGGTTTTCACCTAGATTTTGTCAAACTCATTATGGTATGTGTATCTACAACATCTTTCTCCTCAATCAGTGGCTATGTTACACCATCCAGGGGAATAAGGCAAGGGGATCCTTTATCCCCTTACCTATTTATCATTGTTGCAGAACTGCTTACTGCTTTGATTCTACACTCTAACTCTAATGGACATCTGAAAAAGGATGAAAATATCCAGAAATAGGCCCTTGCTCTCACATCTTCTCTTTGCAGATGACTTAATATTTTTCTGCAGAGCAGGCACAGACCAAGCAGCAATTCTTATGCAAATTCATGAGCAGTACAGACTTTTCACTGGTCAAACAATCAACTTGCAAAAATCAGCTATCTTTTTCAGTAGGAACACTTCACAACAACTTCAAGATTCTATCTGCAGAACATTGAATGGTATTGTCTCACACAGGTCAACTAGATATCTTGGGCTCCCTCTGGGCATTGGAAAATCAAAAAGGGAAGTCTTTGAATATCTGCTTAATTCTATTAGAAACAAGTTAACTAGCTGGAAGGTTAAATTGTTAAGCCCAGCAGGTAAAGAGGTGCTAATAAAGGTTGTAATTCAGGCACTGCCAGTATTTTCAATGTCCTGCTTTATACTGCCTGTCTCTATTTGCTCAGAAATATCCAAATTATGTGCTCAATTTTGGTGGCATTCAGGATCTGATCTAGGCCAAGGCATACATTGGAAAAGGTTGATTTTCTTAACTCTACCTAAAAGACAAGGTGGTTTGGGCTTTCTTGACTTGCAGATCTTCAACAGGGCACTTATTTGTAAGCAACAGTGGAGAATAGCATCAAACCCTGACTTACTTGTAAGCATGATACTCAAAGACAGGTATTTCCCAAACACTTCTATTGTTCATGCTGCAAGAACACAAAGTGATTCCTGGACATGGAATAGCTGGATGGATATAATGCCCATTTTTTCTAGACTTTTAAAAATTGAAATCAGAAATGGAGCTAGTACAAGAATCACATATTTCAATTTTGTGCCTAATCTTAAAAAATCAGCTCCAACATTAGCTCCAATTGCTGGAAATCATTTGATATGGGTGAAAGACTTGATAATGGCAGATGGATTTCAGTGGAATGAATGGCTAATCAGACAGGTGTTCAAAGAAGCAAAAAGTAATGTCATTCTGAACATTTTCTCTTTGCATCCTCAAAGGAAAGACAGATTGTACTTGGGTTTAGAGAAAAAGGGTCATTTCACAGTCTGCAACACATATGCTTACCTCTCCAGCCTTAAGGCACAGCATTCAGACATACCAGAAAGCAACAACACATCAGTCCTAAAAACTCAGTCAAATACAGACTACGGAAACTTAAGGTGGCAGGCAAACTAAACATTTCTTATGGAAATGCATTTCAGGCACATTGCCAGTGGCTGTTCATCTGAGGAAGAGAGGAGTGGAGTTCGATACTACATGTTCCTTATGTGGAGAAGCTGCTGAAACTACAGAGCACCTGTTTTTCTCGTACTCAAGAGTTGTGAGGTTTTGGAAATTGAGCCCTGTCCAATGGGATGGAATATCAGATTGCACAGATTCATTTAAAGCATGGTGGTATCAAATTTGCACACTAGATCGCTCTGAAGTGGCCGAAGCAAGAATTCAACTTACCACATACATGCTTTGGTGGCTCTGGAAATCAAGAAACTTATGTGTTTTTCAAAAATCTGTTATTCCAGAGCATTTGTTGATCAAGACGGCACACGCGGATTGGATGGAATTCTCTTTGGTGTCTTAGCCCTTTTCGATTTGGTGTTTTCTCTTTTTATTTCTCTTGTGTTTGATTTGTAGTTAGATAGGAATGGAGTATTTGGCTAGGCTTTGTAGCAGTGGTCATTATTTCATTCTTTGGACCTGATTATTAGGCTCTACGAGAGGGTGTTGTTATTTTCATTTCCTTGTTGAGGCTCTAGACCGCACTGAGCGTGTCTCTCAGTTTTCTTTTTCGTGATTGTACCGGTTGTATTCGAACTCTGTTTGCTTTGAGTTTTATAAAAGTTACCTCTATCGTTTTGGAAAAAAAAAAAAAATTACAATTGTTGTTGTAGTCCATCGGGAGCAATGAATCTTTTTTGGAGTGCCCTAAGGGTATGGTTCTCCCATTAGTAGCAGGCCACGGTTTTGTCAATGATATACAGTTAATTGAATTAACCAAAATAGCTAAAATAAAATATTAATTGTATTAGAAAAGCATAATTAGTATTTTAATATTTATATTTAATATTTTAATATTATGATCTTCGTGGAAAATAATAATATTTGCAATTCAAAATATATAAAAAAAATAATATTATTTTATATAGTTCGGTTGGCTGTTTTATTTTGGTTATTTTTTAAAATAAAGCCGAAACCAAAATAACCAAATTTTTAAAAAGTGAACGCAAATAATCGAACCGAACTGTAAGAATCCAAATGAAAAATTTTACTTCGATCATTTTCGGCTGCTATATTGTGCAATCTGAAACTAATTAATGTGCAGCTTGTCTTACACTAATGTGCATCCGTGTTGCTGTAATTTTTAATAATTTATCCAAAAATCTGGCTAAAACCGATCTGTAATAATCGGGTTATTTGTTCGGTTAACCGAATTAAACTAAACAATCGAAAATGATTTATAATTTATGTTATGAAATATATTTAGTATTTAATATTTTTATTTTATATTTTATTTTTATGTTGTGGTTGAAAATTTCTAATATATATGTATAAATTAATAAAAGTTATCATTTTTTATATTGTTCGGTTGGTTTATTATTTTAAGAAATGAAGAGGACATCTAGTCGAGATCACCAAATTTATAAAATTAAAATAGATAATAGAACCAAGCTATAAAAATACAAACCGAAAATTTAGTTTAGTCAGTTTCGTCAACTATTATGCAGTGTATCAGTCATTAATGTGCATTTCACGTAACAATATTGTGCACTCGCATCGCAATTATATTTAATGTGAATATACACAATATATTACGCATTTTATTTATGATTAATTTGCATTTAACAGACCTCCTATAAATTACAGATTTGGCACATGAACCTAATTGAAATATAATCATTGGCATGGGACCGGTTCGGTTCCTAACGAATTTTTCGGGAACCGGAACTGGAACCGAACTGAAATAACCGGTTTGGTTATTACACATATATTCATAGGAACCGAAAAAGAACCGAACCGTGTTATACCGGTTCAGTTTTTGCAGTTCTTTGAGTAACCGACTTATGAAAAAAAAGTGATAATAACTTGTTTTGAGTTAATAACCGACCAAAAAATTGCAACTCATGTGCTAAATGTATCATAAAAAACCAAGAACCAAAATGAAAAATGAGGAACCGAATATTAAAGACCAAGAGCCGGAACCGATTTATATATGTAAAGTTATAAAACATGTATATTTCATATATATAGTCGGTTTTTCGGTTAATACACAAACATTTGGAAAGGAAGCGAGAACCGGAACCGGTTTGTGCAAAAAATAACCGGAACCAAAAAAAAAGTTTTTTTTTTTAAATAACCGAACCAAACTGGTTATTTTGGCTCGGTCCGGTTTGGTTCTCCGATTCTCGGGTATAAAATCCCACCCCTATATAATCAAACTTCATTAAATTGTAATCAAGTCCTTGAAGATTATCTAATTTTAAAAAAATGCCTTAATTCCCAAATTGTTCTTTTACACTTCAGTGCCCTCCTCCGTGTCCGCGCGTCACCATCCTCAAGCCGACGACATCTTGTGTCACTTCTACGACGGTCTTTTGCCGTTCGCTGTGTAACTTATGTAGANTTTGTAAAACCGCCATTAATGGCGGCTGATTTTGTCCATCGATTTTCTGATGCCGGTGCCCAATGCCGACGATTTCGACAGCGGCCTATGTGCGGCATAATCTCGACGTGGAGGAGGATGTCGGACTCCATGAGTTGAACGACGGTGACTGGGACTCAGGACTTCTGGCAGCGAGGTGCCACATGGCGGACATCCGTCGGGCTAACCGGCGGGAGTCGGGGCAACGACGCCACTGTGCAGGTCCGACAGGTTTACTTTGTGTATGTGATTGTGTGTGTGTGTGTGTGATGGGGTCTGCATGCGAGTTATGCCTGTGGGTGAAAGGAGAGGGAATGAGAGAGAGAAAAGGGAGAGAGAAGGGTGAGGTGTCAGGTAAGACCCACATGTGAGTTGGTTGGGTGTGACAATTACCACATTGCCCTTAATAGATGTATAATTTTGGCTTTTTTTGTAGCCATTAGATCACCTGATCTAATGACTACGATTTATTCTTATTTCTCCGAATTAGCACCATTTTTACTTGAACCCAACCCTATATATATATGGATTGGTTCCAGTGAGAACACATATTTAAAGTGAGTATGTGACCAGCCTCCGTCCGGCGGTTGTCCTTGTTTTTTCGATTGTTCAAGGACGGCCTCAGTCCGCCGCAATTCCAGCCTCCACAGTTGTTCAAGGATGGCTGTTCGTCCCTATTTTTCTAGCTATTCGAGGAATCTCCGCAGTCCGCCGTCAACGGTTGTTCAAGGGCGTCCAGATCCACCCCGTGGCCGTCTGTTCCAAGGTGAAGACCGTCCGCATCTTCGTCTTCGCCGTCGTGCTGAGCGGTCTTCCACGCCGATTGTGATGTTTTCTTTTTTGGGGTGGATTCGCAAAGTCTTGTCTCAGCTTTCGCACAGTCACCACTATGGCTAAAGCACATTTATCAATCTTCGCATATCTCAATACTGCCCCTTGCATCACTCTGCTTGCGTAATAGATCGGAACTTGGGCCTTGCCCTCCTCTCGAAGCAACATCGAGCTCACTGCAAATCTCCCCGATAGAAATATAGAGCGCCAAGTCCTCCTCTTGAACCGACTTAAATTAGAAAGACAAGTTAGCTAATACTCCCTGTAACTCTAAACAAGCATTTAGCTGGATTGAGCTTCATCTCGTACCTCTGCAATGTCAAGAATGTTTCCCTCAAGTCCATCAGCATATCATCTACATACACCTCCATATTCCTCCCCAGCTGCTCCTTGAAAATCTTGTCAACCAACCTATGGTATGTTGCTCCAGCATTCTTTAGCTTAATGGCATCACTACATAACAATATGTCCCCCTATTCGTCACCAAACTCAGTCTTTTCCTGTCCTCTCAAGCCAAGGGGATCTGATGATATCCCTGCGATGCATCCATCGGGCTTAACAACTCACATCCTGCAGTGGAATCGACAACTGGTCGATCATGGGCAACATGTATAGATCCTTCGGGCACGCCTTATTCAAGTCTCGAAAAATCAATGCACATCCTCCACTTTCCCTCTGACTTCAACACCATCATCGTAATTGATAACCACTACGGGAACTGAATTTCTTTCATATGCCCAGCCTTCAGCAACTTTTCAACCTTCTGCTCGATCAGTTTATCCATTTCGGCTCCGTGATGCCTCCTCTTTTGCTTTATCGGCCTCACACTGAGATCGATGTTTAATCTGTGCTCGATCACCTCTGCATCAATTCATGTTACCTCATCTGCGGTATAGGTAAAAATGTCTGCAAATTCTCTTATTATCCCAATCTGTCTCGATTTCAATGGCTACTCAAGCTCCTTTCCAATTATAAACTTGCACTCCCCACACCCTTTGATCATTTGGATCCCCTCAACCCGCCTCCGGGATGAATATCCATCTTTTCTTTTCCTTTGTCGAGTTTCGTCTTATCCTTTTTCAACCTCGACCCACTAGGTCGATGCATCTCCTCACTTAATCTCCACTGCTTCTTCGCCAATTACTTGTTATTGCTCACTGATGTTTGATATCAACTCCTTGATGTAAGCTGATCTCCTGCCACCTATCTAACATCTTCGCCTACTAGTTATTTAATGGTCATATGGTATGTCGACACCACTGCTGGAAAGGCGTTCAAGCTAGTCCTCCTCATTGTGATGTTGTACGATGATTTTGCTCCATCAACCACAAATTACACCATTCGAACTTTCCTAGTCGCTCCCATCCTTTAGAGCAATAGATAGACTTATCTCTCCCATAGGCATCACTTCTCCACCATTGAAACCGTACAATGCTTTTACGATCGACTTCAACTCCGATTTCAGCTCTCAGTTAATTTGTGTGAAACTGTCGCAGAAAATGACATCGACCGAACTCCCCGTATCAATAAATACCCTCTTCATGTTGAATCCTGCCACCTCTGTGGTGACCACCAACATACCATTGTAGGGTATCATCACCCCCTCGGCATTCTCTGCTCGAAATCTAATCACCGGTATTCGAGCGGTAATACCAACCTCTTCTCTCTTCCGCTTCACCGCTCGAACATGCTTAATCCTTGCATTGTTCGAATCTCCATCGGTTCGTCCACCAGAAATAATATAAATTGTACCTCTCTTCATCGGTGCTTCACCTCCTTGCTCTCCTCGATCACCATCTCCCCGCCTTCTCTTGCCTTCATTACCCATTCGACCACCATGCTTTTCTCCAGCATCGTCCTCCTCATTCTCATCTTTGTCACTCCTCTTACAGAAACCTCTCGACACTTTCTCTTCTCCTTCTTCTTTGCTCGATCATGGTAGACAAACTCTCTGAAGTACCCTTCCTTAATAAGGCGCTCAATCTCATCCTTGAGGTGTTTACAATCCTCCGTGGTTTGCCCATATTCCTTGTGAAACCTGCAATACCTCGTCGACTTCGGTTGGGTTGGCCCCTCGAACCTTGACTTCGGCCACGTAATCTCTCAACCAAGACCTCTCTCATCTTGTCTTTCAGTGAAGTAATGTTATGATACCTCTTTCCCTCAATAATAGGCCGATCTCCCCACCTATCTTTTCATCCCCCTCCTTGTCTATTTCGCCCATCTCTCCTGGGCGATCCTCTTCTGGACAAGTTCACCTTCTCTTACTTTGACTTTGGTCACGCCAACTCCACTAGTTTAGCAAAGTCCACATCGGTCTCCTCCAAGTTGGTGTACTTGCATCTCTTCAGCACCTCATTATATGTACGAGCAGAAGTTTTAGCCAATGAAGTTCGACAAGGCCCTGTTCATAAACTCCTAATCAACCCCCCCTGTCTTGACCTCGTCCGAGGCTGAGGGAATCTCCAAACACGTCTGGTTATATTGAGCAACATACTTTGGCAACGACTTTTTCTTTCCCCATCAAAGTCAAGTAAGTCTTCTCCTGTGCCACTGCACTCCAGTACTAGTTTGTCAACTTCTCAGCAAAATCCTCAAAATCTCTTATCAACCCCAGAGGAAGCTGATGGAACCAATCGAGGGCTTCACCCCTCAGGGTTGACAATAAGGCTCTGTAACTGAGCGGGTCAGAATATCCGTGCAACACTGCCATATTCTCGAACGTCCTCATGTGCCTTGATGGATCGGTGTACCCATCAAACTTGTCTCCATGAAATTCCCTAGCAACGGTGCCACTAGTAACTCCCTCGAGAACGGGTGTCCTCGAGCACGCCCCACTGGTCGACCGTCCACTTTGGTTGGCACCTGACGCAACTTCTCAGTCATCCTCTCCATCTCTCTATCACGCGGGCTCCTTCTCCTCCATTGCTTGATGCATCCTCCTCCGTGTTTTTTTGTGCTCCTACCACCATGGTCGGCGCAGCAGCACCACGGGAAGTTTGATTAGTGATCTGGTTCAACGCCTACGCCGCCGCGTTGGCCATCATCCATAACATCTCATCTCTGGTCAACGCCACGACCTGTTGACCAAGGCGTTGCACCTCTTCTCTCAGTGGCGCCACCACCTGCGCCACTGCTCCTAACGGCTGCTGTAATATCCCTTTCTGTTATTAATAAAAGTGATATTTTAGTTCCCGAGTTTGAACTATTTTTCTTTTATTAATAATGCTTGTTTTTAGTTTCTGAGCCCAGCTATCGAGATATTCAGTTCAAAGTTTGACTTTAAGTCAATAGTATGCTCGGTTAAATTTTATTTAGTAACCGAGTCAGTTTCGGTAATTAATTCAAAGCCGTTTATTTTTAAAAATAGAAATTATTAGTCGGGATTAATTATTTCAAGTCGACGAGATAATCGAAGTCAAGAATAGTTTGAGAAAATCGTCGAAGTCGAGTCTCAATCGGAACCGAACAAGGTCGGCCCAAGTATGCCAAGTATTAATGAAACCCTAGCCGAGTTCTTATATCATTTTCCTTAGAATTTTTCTAAGTGTATAGCTTACCAAGTTAAGCTATAAGATCAAGTCATGTTAATTTTGGAATTTCATTTCCTCGGCCCAAGCAAAAGCCACGTTCAATTCACTCGCGCCAAGCCATTATATCGAGCCTAATTTTCATTTATTAAGTCCAAATTAAAATAAGGATTAATGTGATATTTTCGGTCAAGCTATGGTCAAATTATCCATCATGGCTGATGGTTTAGGAGTTTGACACCTAATAGATGATTAAGTCTTCATTTTTCCACCTAAGTGCCACTTAGTGGACACATGTCCTAATTATATGAAGTCTTAAGCCACATCCCACCTCCAAATGGTCTATAAATAGCTTCTCATCAGACCTGAACTCATTTTCTTCATTTCATATCAATTAAGTTAGATAAATTCCTCCCTTATTTAGTAAAAATAAGAGAAGGCCGAGGGATACAACTTGTGTGCGCTAGTACCGAGAAGATCAACACCGAGCCACCTTGTGTTTTAGTCGAATACACCCACACTAAGTCTACTTGAGGGAGAGTCTGAGAGTGTAAGGAGTTCAGTAAGTTCAACTTTCATAGCCGGAAGAAACCGAGTTAAGCCATAGCCGAAAGGAAGCGCGAGGGACCCGAGAGAGAGACCCTAGTGCCGTTTTTTTGGGTTCGGTGAAGGTTAGCTTGTGTTTATCAATTTTTCTAGCTATCATATGATATAATAAGAGTTATCATGTGGTTAAATCAATCTAAGCTCATGCCTAAGGAGTAGTTTCGAATTTTTGATCATTTAAGCCTTAAATTTGAATTTTTAGATATGTGCATGAATAGGCCGTGTTTGATATGTTTTAAATCATTGTAAATCGTGTTTATGATGTTGGTAAAGGATGGGCTAGTTTTGAGTTCATGTACTCGGTCAATTCTAAGTCGATTTTTAGCCTATTTGTACGTCCGAGTCACGTTAAGTTTTATCCGAGTCAAAGCCAACATTTAAGCTTCAAAAGGCATGATTTATATTGTTAATGATTCGGTCCTGAGTAAGTTTTGAAGAGTTTTATGTTTGTACAGTGATTTCGGTTTCGTACGAGCCATATAGGTCCTATCGAACAATTTTTAAATCCAATCAGATTCAGCCAAGGTTTCTTTGCATTTTTGAGTTTATTGCATTGAAATATATGAGTTTGATTTGGTAGTCCGTGAGCAACTCGTCAGACGGTCGGTAAGGACCAGTCGTAGTCGCTGGTTGCTCATATAGTGCGCACAGTGCCCGGGCCCGTGTCTGCAGAGGTTAAACACCCGACAGTGCTCGCGCTCTGTAGGCGCGTCGCCCCTGTCCCTAGCGCATGTTGACAGCGCCGGGCAGCGCATAGTCAATGCTCGCGTGCATAGCATCGGTGCACGAAGCGTCCAACAGGTCCAAGCAGCGCCTAGTAGGGCCAAGCTAGTTCCAGCGCGAGTCGTCACGAGCCAAATTGCTTGTGTCGTGTCCAGAGTTTAACCCAGTACGGGTTAACTGTGTCCAGGGCTACACTGTCTATGCCTAGTAGGCTTCGGTTGTGCCCAGCAGCACCCGAGTGGCATCTGCCGTGCCAGTGCCTGGCAGCGCCTGTCTGCACCTAGCTGTGCCCAGTATAATACCCAGCCGTGCCCAGCGCCGCGCTAGGGCACCAGAAGGCCCTGCGCGGGACCGAGCTCGGTCAGCTCGAGTCAGCAGCCAACCGCCCGGCTCCTAGCAAGCCACCGGTCCAGTCCGATCCAGTCCAGTCTGGTCCAGTTCAGCCAGTTAGCGAACCACCAGTTAGCGAACCGGCTGGTTCGACCGAGGATTCGAGTCATTTTTGGTTCGTGTGTTCGGTCCGAGTTTTATTTCGAATTTCTAGTATTTTTTCGACCCAAAATCAGTTCAGTTTAATTATATCAGTTAATTCTGGACTTAATATATTTCTATCAAACCCTTAGAGCATTCTAGTAAATCCGGATAAGTTAGAAATTGAAACCGAGCATCCTAGCATATAATTGAGTATTATGAGCATAGCACTTAGTATTTGTTTGCTTATATTTTATGTAGCTTGAGGAGACAGCCATTTCAAACAGCACTTACATTCTAGTACAGCAGTACAGGTGGCCCACCTGAGATGGGGACCCAGACTAGGTATTACATTGACTATAATTTCAGATATCATGTCCGAGGTATGTATATAAACTATTCGCTTAGGGTGGAGGCCAAATTTGCCTTAATAAGCCATCCTAGGTTTTGGTGGCGGCCGAAGTTTCCTTAACATTCCATCAGAGTGTGCACACAGTTACTAACCATATTGCCGGGAGACAGTATTACTTCAGACTCAATTTCAGTTTATATATACTGACGATCATGATATTGTTATTATTGTTGTTTACTTTAGTATGGGTTTATGCGGAGCATAGTTGACTGTCGTGCTCATGCCCCACGCCCCACTATTATCTTTTTCAGATAACACGGTCCGGCCGGAGGTGTGAGCTCAGCTGCAGTGGTTGTGGTCGTGGATTCGGCCAGTTGCCATTTTGTGGACTTTTATATACATCAGTCTGTATATTATTATGTCACGTTTTATATTCCACCAACGTTTTCAGTTTTCAAACTTGCATGCCAGTATGTGCAGGTTTCAGATTTTATCCGGATCAAATAGTCGGGTCTGGGTTCAGTTTACATGATAGTTTGATGAGAATTTATAATCTGTTTTCTTTATAAGACTAAGTTTAAGAAAAACAGATTTTCAAAGCAGGTAAGTTTTTAGTAACATCCCGAGTTTAGTTAAACAATTTCAAAATTTATAAGTATTTTCGAAATAAAAGTTGCGAAAAATTTACTCTGATACTAGTAAGATAGCGGGGTGTTACAGTTGGTATCAGAGCACGATATTGTGTATCTAAATACTATAATGAGTCAGAAAGTTTTCAAAAAACCCGACCACACCACGCTCACGCCTCGCCGACTACCAGGTAAGTGCTAAATTATTATTTATAAGAAAATTACTAAATCTATGCTCAGTAGGATGTCAGATACCCAAACTTTAGAAATCAGTCTAGATGCTCAAATCAGTAATAGAAATTCCTTTAGCAGTATCAGATCTATCTTCCAATCAAAAGCAAGAATTCTAGTTTGAACTTTAGTTTATCGAATCAATTTTAGCGACTCGTCAAGAAATTTGTGTCATATCAAGTAAATAGCGCCTTTTTCAGTTGTGCTATTCAAATTTCTATTATGATCAGGTTGTGCGTTTGATTATCCAGATGGAAAGCCGTAGAGATCAAGGACATCATGAGGTGCAACAGTCGGCTGTAGTCGCCCAGTTTCGCGACTATAATCCTGAGAAGTTTTTAGGACAGGGAGATCACCGACTAGTTGACGAGTGGATCCAGGGCCTTGAGATGATCTTCGAGGTTATGGATTGTTTTGAGCAGTATCGTATCCTTTGTGCCCAATTACAGATGATCTGAGACGCTTGTCTGTGGTGGAATTCTTACTGGGGTATGCGCCCTGGTGAGAAGGAGAACTTAACCTGGTATCAGTTCAAGTAGCTTCTGAGAGAGAAGCACTACCCGTCTGATACGGTCAGTGGATGAGTACGAGCGCGAGTTAACTCGCCATGGATTCTACGTTACTTACTTGGTAGATACGGAGGAGAAGAGGTTGAGACACTTCTGTGACGGACTTCGACCAGAGGTTCGCCACAATGTAGTCGGGCATGGTATCCAGTCTTATGCCCACACCGTTGCTCGTGCCCAGGAGATAGATGCCATATTCTGGAGGGACACCGGTCGAGTCCAGAACCAGCTAGTTGTACAGCCAGATGTTCAGCCATTACCATTGCCACCTGTACAGCCAGTGCCTATCCAGCAGGCGAGAAACAAGAACAAAAGGAAGTGGCGAGGTCCGCAGAATGACGGGAGGAACCGACGGAGGCGACTAGGTCCAGCCGCTCAGCAGCCACAGATTCCACCATGTGGTACTTGTGTACGTCCGCACCGCGGAGAGTGTCTTGCGGTCCAGAACATTTGCTACCACTTTCGGAGGCTCGGACATGCCATTTGGAACTACCCGGATATAGTACAGCAGCAGCAACCATAGCAGCAGCCCCGACAACAGCCTCAGAGACAGCCACAACAGCAAAGGCGAGCGAAACATTAGGCTCGAGTATATGCTGTGGAGCAGGCTGAGGCAGAGCAGAACCCATGTACTATGTCTGGGATGGTTATTCTAAATGATGTGTCTGTTTTCGCTTTGTTTGACTCCGGGGCGACACATTCTTTCTTATCAACCCGATGTCTAGAGGCCATTGGAGTGCGACCCATCAGCACTATTGACCCTCTTGGGGTGAGTTTAGCCTCGGGAAGGAAGATAGTGACGAGCTCTAAGGCCGAGAGTCTTAATCTTTGTGTCAACGGGCGAATTTTGAAGGCCGATGCGTATGTTATCGAGATGAGGGATTTTTACCTCATTCTCGGTATGGACTGGTTAACTCGTTTCCATGGCCGGGAGGTAATTCTTCATCTTTCGGAAGACGACCAAATCACTTTCTATGGCACGAAGACGCGAACCCTACCTCGTATAATTTCCATGGAAAAAGCAAGAAAGATTCTACGACGGGGAGATTCCAAGGGTTATCTGGTGAGCCTTGTCAAAGAAGATTCAACAGCACAGACACCTTATGATATTCTAGTTGTTCATGAGTTTGTGGATGTGTTCCAGGACCAATTACCAAGAGGACCCCCCAACCGACAAGTGGAGTTCTCAATTGACTTCGTGCCATGAGCAGGACCAGTGTCAAAAGCACCCTACAGAATGGCACCGAAGGAGTTGCAGGAGTTAAAGACTCAGATCCAAGAGTTACTGAAACTTGGGGAGCACCCGTTCTTTTCTTCAAGAACAAGGATGGATCCATGAGAATGTGCATCGACTATCGGGTTAACGGTGAAGAACAAATATCCACTCCCGAGGAGAGACGACTTGTTCAACCAGCTGAGGGGAGCATGTGTGTTTTCCATGATCGATTTATGCTCAGGCTATCACCAATTGAAGATCAAGGAGTCTGACATAGCCAAGATTGCATTTCGAACGAGATATGGTCATTACAAGTTTGTGATGATGCCCTTTGGTCTAAGTAACGCGCCAGTAGTGTTCATGGACTTAATGAACCGTGTTTTCCATCAGTATTTAGATCGATTTGTTATCGTTTTTATTGATGACATTTTGGTTTATTCGCAGTGTCTTAAGGAGCACGAGGAGCATATGAGGGTTGTTCTTGGGACCCTTAGACGCGAGAAGTTGTATGCCAAGTTCTCCAAATGTGAATTTTGGCTGAAGCGAGTGGCTTTTCTTGGCGACATTATTACCGAGAGAGGCATCGAAGTAGATCCAGCAAAGATTACCGCAGTCCAGAACTGGTCAGCGCCCAAGAGTCCAACCGAGGTTCATAATTTCCTCGGCTTAGCAGGCTACTATCGCAGATTTATTGAGGGGTTTTCGAAGATTGCCCTGCCTTTGTCCCAGTTGACGAGAAAATCTGTGAAGTTCGAGTGGACGAGTTGTTGTGAAGCGAGATTCTAGGAGCTTAAGAAAAAGCTTACAACAGCGCCGGTGCTGATTATTCCAGATCCTACTCGAGGTTTTACCATCTATAGTGATGCTTCGAGGCAGGGTATTGGGTGTGTACTTATGCAAGACGATCAAGTTGTAGCGTACGCTTCACGTCAGTTGAAGCCACATGAGCAGAGTTACCCTACGCACGACTTGGAGTTGCCAGCAGTTGTACGCGCACTCAAGATTTGACGGCATTATTTGTATGGTGGTCAGTATGAAATTTTTACCGATCACAAGAGTCTGCAGTACATCTTCACGCAGAAAGAGCTCAACATGCGTCAGCGACGGTGGTTGGAGCTTGTGAAAGACTATGACTGCACAATCCAGTACCATCCGGGAAAAGCGAACGTGGTAGTAGATTCCCTAGGCCGAAATGTGAAGGGTGAGTTGGCGTGTTTCATTACTCAGCAGAACCAGCTTATCCGAGAGTTCGCCCGGATGCAGATTGAAGTTATCGAGTCACTTCCTACAGAGATTACGGGGAGTGTCAGCTCGATGCGAGTTCAGCCCATGTTGAGAGATGGAATTCGGCGGGAGCAGTCCTACAATCAATTTGTTCATTTCATTGAAGCGAAGGTTCACAACGGAGGAGTTAAGGGCTTTTACCGAGGCACCGGTGGAGCCTTGGAGTTCAGAGGCAGGATTGTCGTGCCGAAAGTCGAGGCCTTACGCAAGGAGATTTTGACGGAGGTACACAGTGCGCCATATTTAGCTCATCCCGGAAGCACCAAGATGTACCACGACTTGAAAACGTCATTCTGGTGGTGGGGAATGAAGAATGACATAGCTGATTTCGTGAAGAAGTGTTTGGTCTGCCAACAGGTAAAGGCTGAGCACAAGATTCTATTGGGTCGGCTACAGTCACTTGAGATTCCCAAGTGAAAGTGGGAGGAAGTTACGATGGACTTCGTTACGTGGTTACCTAAGTCGTCCGAGCAGCACGATGCGATTTGGGTAGTAGTGGACAAATTGACAAAAGTTGCACACTTTTTGCTTGTGACGATGACCATGTCGATGGAGAAGTTAGCCCAGATCTATACCCGTGGGATCATCCGACTTCACAGAGTGCTTGTCTCTATTGTGTCCGATCGAGATCCTAGATTCACCAACACATTCTGGGAGACTTTGCACGAGGCAATGGGCACACAGTTAAAATTCAGTTCGACTTATCATCCAGAGACAGACGGCCAGTCCGAGAAAATGATTCACATGCTCGAAGATATGCCTCGAGCTTGTACTTTGGACAGAGGTGCCAAGTGAGAGAAGTTATTGTCGTTAGTCGAGTTAGCCTAAAGTTATCAGGCGTCGATTCAAATGGATCCCTACGAAGCACTTTACGGCCGCAAGTGTCGTTCACCCCTTTACTGGGACGAAGTTGGCCAGCGACAAGTACTCGGTCCAAAGATGATCGAGGAGACAGTCGAGCAGGTAGCCTTGATCCGAGAAAGACTTAAGATGGCCTAGAGTCAGCAGAAGTCCTCAACGGACAATCATAGACGAGAAATGCAATTCGAGGCAAGAGATCGAGTCTTCCTGAAAGTTCGGCCGTTGCGAGGTGTTGCTCGATTTGGGAAGAAGGGGAAGTTGCATCCTCGTTACATAGGCCCGTTCGAGGTTCTCGAACGAGTGGGTGAGGTAGCATATAGATTAGCTTTGCCTCTCGAGTTGTCCAGCGTGTAATATCCCTTTCAGTTATCTCAGTTATTATGAGTTATTGTTCCAAGAAATAAGTGATTTCGAGTCCAAGATAGTAAGTTATCGGACCGAAATTAAGAATTTTCAAGGAACAAGCCACACGAGTCGTGTGAAGAGACACACGAGTCGTGTGACGCCACACGAGTCGTGTGGAGAGGCACACGAGTCGTGTGGGATGGAGACGTGATGAAAGTTAGCCTCGGGATTTTGACACGAGTCATGTAATGAGCCACACGAGTCGTGTGAAGCTACACGAGTCGTGTGATATAGTACACGAGTCGTGTGAGAAGATGAATGATTAAGAGCAAAAGTGTCGGCAAAGTCACACGAGTCGTGTGGCAAGGCACACGAGTCGTGTGAGGCCACACGAGTCGTGTGTCTCCCCTACACGAGTCGTGTTGCCGACAGTCCAATTGGATTATTGAGAATTCGATTGTGACTTTAACCAAAGGCCATTTTTGATGTTTAAATATGCTTTGGATGGATGAATAAGTAAATCATAAGATATTTTAAAGATTATTTAAGTTTATAAGTTAAATTTTATATTATGATCATTTAATCACTCTATTTGGATGTTTCTCCAATTTGTGCCTATAAATAGAGGCTTAAACCTTAGAGTTTTTACACCAAAATAATTACTAAAGTCATATGAGTTTGTGAGAGAGAGTGAGAAGGAGTAACTTTGGAGAAGTAAGGACATTAGAGTGAAGAATCAAGTTTTTAACTTCACCTAGAAGGAGGTAATTTACTTATCTTAATGTTTCATATTTGAGTTCATGCTTTTATGATAAGTTTACATGTTTATGAGTATGTATATCATGATGTAGAAGTTGGAGTTTATAATTGATAAAATGAGTTAAAGATGTTAAAGATCAATTATGTGATATATGTGCTTAATGAAATGAGATGTTGATTTGCATGAGATTTTCATGAAGATATGAATATGCTGGAAAAGTATGATTTAAATGAATAATTCTTGTGTAAAAGAGGAGTACATGAGATCAAGAATTGAGTGATTTGGCATAGTATAACTTAAGTTATGAATTTTTGAAGATGAACATGTAAGATGAAGTTTATGTTCACTATGACTTTAAATTCTCATAACTTGATGAATATGAATGATTAAATTATGAAATTTTGATGACATGTCTATTTAGAAGTTGAGATTATGACTGTTAAATTTCATAATTTAAAGATGAGAAATGAATGAGTTATGAATATGAGATGGCATATATGTGAAGATGAGTATATATATATACAAGAATATTCATGAGATGATCAAGATATTAAAATGAGATTTTTATGATCTATTCTCATATGAGTGATGAGTAAATTTGATGAAGATGGTTTAATATGTTGAGCATACAATTTTATAAAAATTGTATTAAGTATGGCATATTAATATCATGATTGGATGTGATGTTTAAAAGATGAATATGATTGAGTTTAATTTCACTTTCAAGATGTAAAAGTGAAAAATGAGTATGAGTAAATATGAATGATTTGGAGAATATGATATATGATGAGATTGATTGAGTAAAAGATTGAGAAAAGTTAATTTGAGAAATGATATGATTATTGAAATTTCTATAAGATTTGAATAAGTTATCCGAATGAATTGAGAAAACCGAGCATCTTATTGAGTAAATGAGCATAAGTACTTAGTATATTTGTTTATATATTTTTATGTAGCTTGAGGAGGTTGCTATACGAGAACAACACTTACGAATTTACAAACGACGAAAGGTGGGGACCCAGACTGGGTATTACATTGAGTATAATATTGATATCATGTCCGAGGTATGTAAAAGTTTAAGTTTATACGCTTGGGAAGAAGGCTGATGAGTTGCCTTACGAGTATTTCCTAAGTTCTAATGGAGGCCGTTGAGTTGCCTGAGAAATATCCATTAGATTGTGCACAAGTATCCGATGAGATATCGGTGAGATGAAGTTGAGATACTGGAAGAGTTTTAAGTCCAGTTATATACCGGAGATCATGATATTGTATTATTATTGCTGTTTACTTTAGTATGGGTGTTTTTCGGGGTACAAGAGGATCGTACTCACCCCCATTGTGTTTTTCAGGAAACAGGGTCGGGCCGGAGGTGTGAGCTCGAGACGTTGTGGTGGTGGTTGTGCATTTCCAAGGATTTTTATGAAGTCTTTAATAAAGTTTGTATAATAAATCACGCTTTCGATTATTCCGCTACGCATATTGACTATTGAACTTGCATTTTCTTAAATGAATTTATGATTTGAAGTTTTTATAAATTTGAGAAGGATGGATATGGTTAAATGCAAGTTTAAAGAAAATCTATTTAATTATGTCTAAAAGAGTTATTAGACAAGAGGTTAAAGATAAATGGATTTTCAAGATGTAAGGTTTAGTAGCATCCCGAAATAGTCGCAAAAGATTTCGAAAGAGATATAAGTATTTTCGAAGTAAAAGTTGCGAAAAATTTACTCTGATAAGCGGGGTGTTACAGGTGGTATCAGAGCTAGAGTTTTAAGAGCTCTGTATACTAAAAAGTTTATGTTTTGAGAAAGAAATGTTTCAGGAAAACCGACCACACCAAACTCACACCTCGCCGACTACCAGGTAAGTGTTGTTAAAAGTTTTTATGAAAATTTTTATATAAGCAAATTACTAAGTCTATGCTCAATAAGATTCGGATATCCAAATTATAGAAATCAGAGAAGATGCTCAATCAAAGATGTTAAGTAATATCATATTTACCCCTATGAGAAATTGAGATTATCGGGTTACTAAGTAACTCGTATAGAAATAATGACTTATCTTGAAATAATTGTTATTATGGGATTAATAACCCAGATGGCTCCAAGAGCGATTCAAAGAGAGATGACATCGGCTGAAGTAGTAGCCCAGTTCCGTGGCTACAATGCTGAAAAATTTTCAGGACAAGGAGATCCTCGTCTGGTAGATGAATGGATTCAAGGCCTAGAGACAATTTTCGAGATAACTGAGTGCTCAGAGAGACATCGTATTCTCTGTGCTCAGTTACAGATGACTGGAGATGCTCGTCTCTGGTGGAATTCTTACTGGGGCATGCGTCCTGGTGAGAAGGAGAATCTCACATGGGACCAATTCAAGGAGATGATGAATGACAAGTACTACCCGGACTACTATAAGGCTGAGATGGAACGCCAATTCCTGGCCTTAGTCCAAGGTAATCGTTCAATTGATGAATATGAACGAGAATTTACTCGATTGGGATCCTTTGCAACCAATCTGATTGAAACAGAGGCTAAGAAGGCGAGACGTTTTCGAGATGGACTGTTACCTTCGATTCGTCATCATGTGGCCGGACACAATATTCAAACTTATGCTGATATTGTGGCCAAGGCTCATGAGATCGAGGCTAGTTTCAGAAGGGGAGATGCTCAAGTTGTGATACAGCCATTATCACAAATCCCAACAGTACCAACAGCTCCATTGGTACCAGTCCAAGAAGAGAAGAATGGAAAGAACAAGAGGAAGTGGAACGGTCACAAGAAGGACCGTAAGAATAAGCAGAAGCAGAAAGGAGGAAATGTTCCAGACTGTGAAAAATGTGGCAAGCACCACCTGGGAGAATGTCTGGCTGGACAAAATGTATGTTACCATTGCCGAAAACCTGGTCATGGCATGAGGTTTTGTCCAGAAAGGCAGCAGCAGGGAGGAGGACAACAAGCCCAAGTCTATGCCATCAATCAAGTTGAAGCTGAGCAGAACCCAGGTACCATGTCTGGGATGATTATTTTAAATGATATGCCAATTTTTGCTTTATTCGATACTGGAGCAACGCATTCATTTGTGTCTAAGAGATGTATAGACGCAATTGGAGTTAGAATTATTAACACTATTGACCCTCTTGAGGTAAGTTTAGCCTCAGGAAGGAAAATAGAGACAAGCTCTAAGGTAGAGAACCTTAGTGTTAATATCGGAGGAAAAATCTTGGCATTAGAGGCCTATGTTATCGAAATGAAGGATTTCGATCTCATACTTGGAATGGATTGGTTAACGAATTATCGTGCTGATATTCGTTGCCATGAAAGAGAGGTAATTCTTTATCTTGCAAAAGATGATCAAATTACTTTCTACGGAGCAAAGATGAGAACTCTACCATGTGTGATCTCGATGGCAAAGGCGAGGAAGATTCTGCGAAGGGAGGACTGTCAAGGATATTTGGTGAGCATTGTCGAAGATGATTCGAAAGCACAAACACCTCACGATATTCCTATTGTTCGTGAGTTTGTGGATGTGTTTCCAAATCAATTACCCGGAGGACCACCCAACAGACAAGTGGAGTTCACAATTGATCTGGTTCCAGGAGCAGCACCAGTGTCGAAGGCACCATATCGGATGGCGCCGAAGGAATTGCAAGAGTTGAAGACTCAAATCCAGGAGTTGTTGAAACTTGGTTTCATCAGACCGAGTGTTTCACCTTGGGGAGCACCTGTTCTGTTCGTCAAGAAGAAGGATGGATCCATGAGGATGTGTATCGACTATCGGGATTTGAACCGATTAACAATCAAGAACAAATATCCACTTCCAAGGATAGATGATTTATTCGATCAATTGAGAGGAGCTTGCGTATTTTCAAAGATAGATTTGCGCTCAGGCTATCATCAACTGAAAATTAAAGAATCTGACGTAGCCAAGACGGCGTTTCGAACAAGATATGGTCATTACGAATTTGTGGTTATGCCATTTGGAGTAAGTAATGCACCAGCGGTGTTCATGGATTTGATGAATCGAGTATTCCATCAGTATTTAGATCAATTTGTTATTGTCTTTATTGACGATATTTTGATCTATTCCAAGAGTATGGAAGAGCATGAGCAACATCTAAGGGTAGTTCTCAGTACCCTTAGACGAGAGAAGCTGTATGCCAAATTCTCTAAGTGTGAATTTTGGCTGAAGAAAGTGGCGTTTTTAGGCCATATTATCACGATAAGAGGCATTGAAGTTGATCCAAACAAGATTGTTGCTGTTCAGAATTGGTCCGTGCCGAAGAATCCGTCTGAAGTTCGGAGTTTCCTTGGATTAGCAGGTTATTATCGTAGGTTTATCGAAGGGTTTTCAAAGATTGCTCTCCCTTTGACAAATCTAACGAGAAAATCTGTGAAGTTTGAATGGACAAATCGTTGTGAAGAAAGTTTTCAAGAGCTTAAGAAGAAGCTTACAACGACTCCAGTACTGATTATTCCTGATCCTACTAGAAGTTTCACAATCTATAGTGATGCTTCAAAGCAGGGTCTTGGATGTGTACTTATGCAAGAAGGTCAAGTTGTGGCATATGCTTCGCGGCAGTTGAAGCCAAATGAGCAGAATTACCCAACTCATGATCTAGAGTTGGCAGCAGTAGTGCATGCATTGAAGATTTGGAGGCATTATCTCTATGGTGGTCGATGTGAAATATTCACTGATCACAAGAGTTTGCAATATATTTTCACACAGAAAGAGCTCAATATGCGCCAAAGGAGATGACTAGAGCTAGTGAAAGATTATGATTGCACTATTCAATATCATCCGGGAAAAGCGAACGTTGTAGCTGATGCCCTAAGCCGAAAAATGAAGGGAGAGTTATCCTGTTGTATATCACAACAGAAACAACTCATTAAAGAATTCGCCCGAATGCAGATTGAAGTAGTTGAGTCACTTCCTAAGGAGATTACAGGAAGTATTAACTCGATGAAGATTCAACCTATGTTGAGGGATAGAATCCGGAAGGAGCAAACTTTCGATCAATTTATTCGGAAGATCGAAGAGAAGGTTCATGCTGAAGGAGTAGAAGGCTTTTATAGAAGCACCGATGGAGCTTTAGAGTTCAAAGGCAGAATTGTTGTGCCGAAAGTCGAGTCCTTGCGAAAGGAAATCTTGACAGAAGCACACAGTGCACCTTATTTAGCTCACCCTGGAAGCACCAAAATGTATCACGACTTGAAAAAGTCGTTTTGGTGGAAAGGAATGAAGAGAGATGTAGCAGACTTTGTAAAGAAGTGTTTGGTGTGTCAGCAAGTGAAGGCTGAACACAAAAGTCCATTGGGACTGTTGCAGCCACTTGAGATTCCAAAGTGGAAATGGGAAGAAGTTACCATGGATTTTGTTACAGGGTTACCTAAGTCGTCTGAGCATCATGATGCGATTTGGGTAGTAGTGGACAGATTGACGAAAGTCGCTCACTTTATGCCTGTGACAATGACGATGTCAATGGACAAGTTAGCTGAGATCTATACGCGTGGAATCATTCGGCTCCATGGAGTGCCTGTTACGATCATATCCGATCGAGATCCTAGATTCACTAGCAGATTTTGGGAGAGTTTGCACGAGGCAATGGGCACACAATTGAAGTTTAGTTCGGCTTATCATCCTGAGACAGATGGCCAATCCGAAAGGACTATCCAGACGCTAGAGGATATGCTCAGAGCTTGCATATTGGATAGAGGTGATAAATGGGAGAAGTGGTTACCATTAGTAGAGTTTGCCTACAATAATAGTTACCACGCATCGATTCAGATGGCTCCTTATGAAGCACTTTATGGACGAAAGTGCCGTTCACCCCTTTATTGGGACGATGTTGGAGAAAGTCGAGTTCTTGGACTAGAGATGATTGAAGAGACGGTTGAGCAAGTAGCCTGGATTCGAGAAAGGCTAAAGACTGCTCAGAGTCGGCAAAAGTCTTCCGCCGATAAGCATAGAAGAGAGATGCAATTTGAAGTTGGAGATAAAATTTTCTTGAAAGTTCGACCGATGCGAGGGGTCGTTCGTTTTGGGAAGAGAGGCAAGTTACATCCTCGATATATAGGTCCATTTGAAATTTTGGAACGAGTTGGAGAAGTATCTTATCGCTTAGCATTACCTCCGGAGTTATCAAGTGTGCATAATGTTTTTCACGTATCGATGTTACGTGCTTACGTGTGCGATCCCGAGCATGTGCTGAAGCACAATGAGATTCAGATTCAGCCTGATTTAACTTATGAGGAGCAGCCAGTAGCAGTTTTGGACCGAAAGGTTCATCGGCTCAGGAATCGAGATATTCCCCTCGTTCGTATTAGATGGAATCGCCACGGAGAGTCAAATGCCACTTGGGAGAGGGAAGCTGATATTAGAGCTCGTTTTCCTGAGTTTGCGTTTTGAGGTATGTTTGTTTTTATATTTCCGAGGACGGAAATAGTTTTAAGGGGGGTAGATTGTAATATCCCTTTCAGTTATCTCAGTTATTATGAGTTATTGTTCCAAGAAATAAGTGATTTCGAGTCCAAGATAGTAAGTTATCGGACCGAAATTAAGAATTTTCAAGGAACAAGCCACACGAGTCGTGTGAAGAGACACACGAGTCGTGTGAAGCCACACGAGTCGTGTGGAGAGGCACACGAGTCGTGTGGGATGGAGACGTGATGAAAGTTAGCCTCGGGATTTTGACACGAGTCGTGTGATGAGCCACACGAGTCGTGTGAAGCTACACGAGTCGTGTGATATAGTACACGAGTCGTGTGAGAAGATGAATGATTAAGAGCAAAAGTGTCGGCAAGCCACACGAGTCGTGTGGCAAGGCACACGAGTCGTGTGAGGCCACACGAGTCGTGTGACTCCCCCACACGAGTCGTGTTGCCGACAGTCCAATTGGATTATTGAGAATTCGATTGTGACTTTAACCAAAGGCCATTTTTGATGTTTAAATATGCTTTGGATGGATGAATAAGTAAATCATAAGATATTTTAAAGATTATTTAAGTTTATAAGTTAAATTTTATATTATGATCATTTAATCACTCTATTTGGATGTTTCTCCAATTTGTGCCTATAAATAGAGGCTTAAACCTTAGAGTTTTTACACCAAAATAATTACTAAAGTCATATGAGTTTGTGAGAGAGAGTGAGAAGGAGTAACTTTGGAGAAGTAAGGACATTAGAGTGAAGAATCAAGTTTTTAACTTCACCTAGAAGGAGGTAATTTACTTATCTTAATGTTTCATATTTGAGTTCATGCTTTTATGATAAGTTTACATGTTTATGAGTATGTATATCATGATGTAGAAGTTGGAGTTTATAATTGATAAAATGAGTTAAAGATGTTAAAGATCAATTATGTGATATATGTGCTTAATGAAATGAGATGTTGATTTGCATGAGATTTTCATGAAGATATGAATATGCTGGAAAAGTATGATTTAAATGAATAATTCTTGTGTAAAAGAGGAGTACATGAGATCAAGAATTGAGTGATTTGGCATAGTATAACTTAAGTTATGAATTTTTGAAGATGAACATGTAAGATGAAGTTTATGTTCACTATGACTTTAAATTCTCATAACTTGATGAATATGAATGATTAAATTATGAAATTTTGATGACATGTCTATTTAGAAGTTGAGATTATGACTGTTAAATTTCATAATTTAAAGATGAGAAATGAATGAGTTATGAATATGAGATGGCATATATGTGAAGATGAGTATATATATATGCAAGAATATTCATGAGATGATCAAGATATTAAAATGAGATTTTTATGATCTATTCTCATATGAGTGATGAGTAAATTTGATGAAGATGGTTTAATATGTTGAGCATACAATTTTATAAAAATTGTATTAAGTATGGCATATTAATATCATGATTGGATGTGATGTTTAAAAGATGAATATGATTGAGTTTAATTTCACTTTCAAGATGTAAAAGTGAAAAATGAGTATGAGTAAATATGAATGATTTGGAGAATATGATATATGATGAGATTGATTGAGTAAAAGATTGAGAAAAGTTAATTTGAGAAATGATATGATTATTGAAATTTCTATAAGATTTGAATAAGTTATCCGAATGAATTGAGAAAACCGAGCATCTTATTGAGTAAATGAGCATAAGTACTTAGTATATTTGTTTATATATTTTTATGTAGCTTGAGGAGGTTGCTATACGAGAACAACACTTACGAATTTACAAACGACGAAAGGTGGGGACCCAGACTGGGTATTACATTGAGTATAATATTGATATCATGTCCGAGGTATGTAAAAGTTTAAGTTTATACGCTTGGGAAGAAGGCTGATGAGTTGCCTTACGAGTATTTCCTAAGTTCTAATGGAGGCCGTTGAGTTGCCTGAGAAATATCCATTAGATTGTGCACAAGTATCCGATGAGATATCGGTGAGATGAAGTTGAGATGCTGGAAGAGTTTTAAGTCCAGTTATATACCGGAGATCATGATATTGTATTATTATTGCTGTTTACTTTAGTATGGGTGTTTTTCGGGGTACAAGAGGATCGTACTCACCCCCATTGTGTTTTTCAGGAAACAGGGTCGGGCCGGAGGTGTGAGCTCGAGACGTTGTGGTGGTGGTGGTGCATTTCAAAGGATTTTTATGAAGTATTCAATAAAGTTTGTATAATAAATCACGCTTTCGATTATTCCGCTACGCATATTGAATATTGAACTTGCATTTTTAAATGAAGTTATGATTTGAAGTTTTTACCATTTTCAATAAGTATGAATATGGTTAAATGCAAATTTAAAGAAAATCTATTTAATTATGTCTAAAAGAGTTATTAGACAAGAGTTTAAAGATGAATGGATTTTCAAGATGTAAGGTTGAGTAGCATCCCGATCTAGTCGCAAAAGATTTCGAAAGAGATATGAGTATTTTCGAAGTAAAAGTTGCGAAAAATTTACTCTGATAAGCGGGCTGTTACACAGCGTACACAATGTTTTTCATGTATCGATGTTACGGAAGTACGTGGCCGATCCAGATCATGTGCTTCAGCACAACGAGCTTCAGATTCAACTAGATTTATCTTACGAGGAGCAGCTGGTAGCAGTGTTAGACCGAAAGGTTCATCAGCTCAGGAATCGAGATATTCCCCTCGTTTGAGTCAGATGGAATCGCCACGGAGAGTCTGATGCCACTTGGGAGCGCGAAGCTGATATTAGGGCTCGTTTTCCATATTTTGAGTTTTGAGATGTATATACATTTTTTTGTATTTTGTATATATTTAAGTTCTAGTATTTCCGAGGACGGAAATAAGTTTTAGGGGGATAGATGGTAATATCCCGTTCTGTTATTTCACTTCGGAGGATAGATTGTAATATCCCGAGGATAGATTGCAATATCTCGGTTTGATACTAAAACTTTTAAATAGTTTATCCCAGCTATGTATGGATAAATTCCTGGTCTGATACTAAAACGTAATATCCCAACTAAAACTTATAAATAGTTTTAGTTCCCGAGTTTGAACTATTTTTCTTTTATTAATAATGCTCGTTTTTAGTTTCCGAGCCCATCTATCGAGTTGTTCAATTCTAAGTTCGACTTTAAGTCGATAGTATACTCGGTTAAATTCTATTTAGTAACCGAGTCAGTTTCGGTAATTAATTCCAATCCGTTTATTTTTATAAATGGACATTATTAGTCGGGATTAATTGTTTCAACTCGACGAGATAATCGAAGTCGAGAATATTTCGAGAAATCGTCGAAATCGAGTCGCGATCGGAACCGAACAAGTTCGGCCCCAAGTATGCCGAGTATTAATGAAACCCTAGCCGAGTTCTTATATCATTTTCCTTAGAACTTTTCTAAGTGTATAGCTTACCAAGTTAAGCTATAAGATCAAGTCATGTTAATTTTAGAATTTCATTTCCTCGGCCCAAGCAAAAGCCGCGTTCAATTCACTCGCGCCAAGCCATTATATCGAGCCTAATTTTCATTGATTAAGTCCAAATTAAAACAAGGATCAATGGGATATTTTCGGTCAAGCTATGGTCAAATTATCTATCATGGCTGATGGTTTAGGAGTTTGACACCTAATAGATGATTAAACCTTCATTTTTCCACCTAAGTGCCACTTAGTGGACACATGTCCTCATTATATGAAGTCTTAAGCCACATCCCACCTCCAAATGGTCTATAAATAGCTTCTCATAAGAACTTAACTCATTTTCTTCATTTTATATTAATTAAGTTAGATAAATTCCTTCCCTATTTAGTAAAAATAAGAGAAGGCCAAGGGAAGCAACTTGTGTGCGCTGGTACCGGAGAAGATCAACCGAGCCACAGTGTGTTCTAGTCGAATACACCCACACTAAGTCTACTTCAGGAGTTCAGTAAGTTCAACTTTCGTAGCCCGAAGCATCCGAGTTAAGCCATAGCCGAAAGGAAGTGTGAGGGACCCGAGAGAGAGACCCTTGTGCCGTTTTTCGAGTTCGGTGAAGGTTAGCTTGTGTTTATCAATTTTTCTAGCTATCATATGATATAATAAGAGTTATCATGTGGTTAATCAGTCCAAGCTCATGCCTAAGGAGTAGTTTCAAATTTTTGATTATTTAAGCCTTAAATCGAATTTTTAGATATGTACATTAATAGGCCGAGTTTGATATGTTATAAATCATTATAAATCGTGTTTATGATGTTGGTAAAGGATGGGCTTGTTTTGAATTCATGACTCTGTCAATTCTAAGTCGATTTTTAGCCTATTTGTATGTCCGAGTCACGTTAAGTTTTATCCGAGTAAAAGCCAACATTTAAGCTTCAAAAGGCATGATTTATATTGTTAATGATTCGGCCCTGAGTAAGTTTTGAAGAGTTTTATTTTTGTTCGGTGATTTCGGTTTCCTACGAGCCATATAGGCCCTATCGAACAATTTTTAAATCCAATCAGATTCAGCCAGGGTATCTTTGCATTTTTGAGCTTATTGCATTGAAATATATGAGTTTTATTTGGTAGTCCTGGAGCAAGTTGCCAGACGGCCGGTAAGGACCAGTCGTAGTCGCTGGTTGCGCATATAGCGCGCACAGTGCCAGTGCCCGTGTCTATAGAGGTTAAACGCCCGACAGTGCTCGCGCTCTGTAGGTGCGTCGCACCTGTCTGTAGCGCACGCTGACAGCACCCAACAGCGCATATTCAGTGCTCGCATGCATAGCATTGGCGCACATAGCTCCCAGCATGTCTAGGCAGCGCCCGGTTGCGCCAAGTCAGTTCTAGCGCGCGTCGTCACGACCCCAGTCGCTTGTGCCGTGTCTAGAGGTTAACCTGGTACGGGTTAACTGTGTCCAGGGGCTATCTGTCCGTGCCCAGTAGGCTTCGATTGTGCCCTGCAGCACCCGAGTAGCATCAACCGTGCCAGTGTCGGCACGAGTAGTGCCTAGCAGCGCCTGTCCGCACCTAGCTGTGCCTAGTACCATACCCAGCCGTGCCCAGCGCCGCGCCAGGGCACCAGCAGGCCTTCCGCGGGACCAAGCCTGGTCAGCTCGGGTCAGCAGCCAACCGCCCTGCTCCCAGCAAGCCGGCGGTCCAGTCCGGTCCAATCTAGTCCAGTCCGGTTCAGCCAGTTAGCGAACCGACCGGTTCGACCGGCGGTTCGAGTAATTTTTTGTTTGTGTGTTCGGTCCGAGTTTTATTCTGAATTTTTAGTATTTTTCTGACCCAAAATCAGTTCAGTTTAATTATATCAGTTAATTACGGACTTAGTATAGTTTTTATCGAACCCTTAGAGCGTTCTAGTTAATCCGAATAAGTTAGAAATTAAAACCGAGCATCCTAGCATATAATTGAGTATTCTGACCATATCACTTAGTATTTGTTTGCTTATATTTTTATGGAGCTTGAGGAGACTACCATTTCAAACAGCACTTACATTCCACTCTAACAGTATAGGTGGGGACCCAGACTGGGTATTACCTTGACTATTATTTCAGATATCATGTCCGAGGTATGTATATAAACTATCCGCTTAGGGTGGAGGTCGAATTTGCCTTAATAAGTCATCTTAGGTTCTGGTGGCGGCCGAATTTGCCTTAATATTCCATCAGAGTGTGCACACGGTTATCGGTCATATTGCCGGGAGACAGTATTTCTTCAGACTCAGTTTCATTTTCCGTTTCAGTTTCAATTTATATATACTGTCGATCATGATATTGTTATTATTATTGATGTTTACTTTAGTATGGGTTTCTGCGGAGCACAGTTGACTGTCATGCTTACGCCCCACTATTATCTTTTTCAGATAACAGGGTCGGACTGGAGGTGTGAGCTCAGATGCAGTGGTTGTGGTCGTGGATTCAGCCAGTTGCCGTTTTGTGGAATTTTATATACATAAGTCTGTATATTATTATGTCGCGTTTTATATTTCGCTGACGTTTTCAGTTTTCAAAATTGCATTCCAGTATGTACGGTTTCAAATTTTATCCGGATCATTAGTCAGGTCTAGGTTCAGTTTATATGCTAGTTTGATGAGAATTTATAATCTGTTTTCTTTATAAGACTAAGTTTAAGAAAAACCGATTTTCAAAGCAGGTAAGTTTTTCGTAACATCCCGAGTTTAGTTAAACGATTTCGAAATTTATAAGTGTTTTCGAAATAAAAATTGCGAAAAATTTACTCTGATACTAGTAAGATAGCGGGGTGTTACAGTTGCACTCCAGCATGATCCGGCTGCGACGGTGCAGGCAACATCGTCGTTGGCATCACCCGAGCCTCCTGTGCCCAACTCGAGCCTACTTCCACCACAGGGACCGCCGATGGACTCCCAAAACCCTGAGGAATAGGTGTTGGGGTAATTGGAGTCTAAGAAGGTGTAGAGAAGCCCAGAGGGGGGCCAACTCTGAATGGCCCCGCCGTCGTCCACGCGGTGAACGACGGCTGCAAATTCTTGCGAAGAACCTCATCTGCCATAGTTGAAACAACTCTCAAACTCTACAAATAACCTCTCGTGCAAGGCCCCACAGTGGGTGCCAAAATGGTACGTCAAAACCTCTCAACATGCTGGAAATGGGTTGCTCGAACTCCGCTTTGCCGGTAGAATGCCGAGTACCTACAAAGAACTCTCACACCGAAGGGGTTTTCCAGTGAAGAGCCTCCGATGCTTAAGTCAGTATAAGCTCTACTCAACTCTCAAGAGTCTGTGATAAATCTTGCGTAAATCATAAGGCTCACCCTTATATATAATGGTGAGATACCTGCTGCCCGGATGAGCTGAGGTGGCTACCCAAAGTTGCCCAGCCTGCCCAGTCGTACATCACACACATGAGGTGTGTCAGAGATGTGTCAGAGACGGTTATGCTAAATGGACCAATTAGGTCATGCCATGTGTCCTCCGCACGTGGGGGCTTGATTCCTCTGAAATCACCTCGAAGGCTCTCATGCTAGACCACATCCAAGTCGATCCTCTGACTGCTCTAAATGGTCAATCAGACAACCGTTTGTGGCACAGGTCGATCTTCGGCCAGAAACTCCATGGGTCTGGCATTGACCTACTCTCTAAATGTCGGAATCCCCTTGAAGCTACCTTTCCACTCCAGAGGCTCTTGCTCGTACGATATTCGACCACGACCGCCCAACTCGTATTCTGGTCGACCGGGGCAATGGATTCAGTTTATTCGACAGGCTCGTTGGACCGGTTTACTCCTTTAGGTATAGTATCCCATCTCACATAATAAATGAACTAAATATGCATTATGTATATAATTATTTAAATTTAATAAATATGCACTATAGTTGAACTAAATATGTATTTTTTATCAACTAAATATGCATAATGAATTAACTAAATTTGCATAATGTACATAATAAATTAATTATAATAAATATGCACTAGGGTTGAATTAAATATGCATTTCGTATGAACTAAATATGCATAATGAATGAACTAAATATACACTATGTATACAATTAATTTAAATATAATAAATATGCACTATGGTTGAACTAAATATGCACTATGCATTATGGTTGAACTAAATATGCATAATGAATGGATTAAACACTATGCACTATGGTTGAACTAAATATGCATTTTTTATAAACTAAATATGAATAATGAATTAACTAAATATGCCTTATGTATATAATTAATTAAAAGTAATAAATATGCACTATGGTTGAACTGAATATGCATTTCGTATGAATTAAGTATGCATAATGAATGAATTAAATATGCATTATTCATATAGTTAATTTAAATATAATAAACATGCACTATGGTTGGACTAAGTATGCACTATGGTTAAACTAAATATGTCATTTTGTATGAACCAAATATGCATAATAAATGAATTAAATATGCATTATGTAGATAATTAATTTAAATATAATAATTATGCACTACGGTTGAACTGAATATGCACTTGTTATGAACTAATATGCATCATGAATGAACTAAATATACATAATGTTTTATTTAATCTAAATATAACAAATGTGCACTATAGGTGAACTAAATATGCATCATGAACGAACTAAATATGCATCGTGCTATATTTAATTTAAATATAACAAATATGCAATATGGGTGAACTAAATATGCATTTCGTATGAACTAAATATGCATCATGAAAGAACAAAATATGCATCATGTATATATTTAATTCAAATATAACAAATATGCATTATGGATGAACTAAATATGTACTTGTTATGAACTAAATATGCATCATGTATATATATATATATATAATCTATCTATGACAAATATGCATTATAGATGAACTATATATGCATTTCGTATGAACTAAATATGCATCATGAATTAACTATATATGCACTATGTATATAATTAATTTAAACTCTTGGTATTTATGAGATTGATCTATCGTTTTGAAAAAAAATATATAATTAATTTAAACATAATTATAATATCCTCTATTAAGTTTCATCGTTTGTAATTAAAATATGCATTGTGTAATATCTAATATGCACAAGAAACAAATTTAATATGCATTACTTATATAATTATAAAACCCAAGGGCCATAATGTAGTTATTCAAACTTCAAATTAATTACAGATTGACCCCAAGGATTAATTGTAATAACATATAAACTTTTTAAATTGCATTTGAACCCCTAGAATTCATCTAATTTTCAAAAGAGGCCCAAGCCCCATATCTAAAAAATTGAATGCCGACATTCTTACGGCTGCAGTCACCTCCCTCATCGCCGGACTGTAGGTGCTAGGATGAGGTCGTCGGACGTCCCCAACCACATCATTGATGTCGTACAACAACGTAGGGTCTGTCGGCAGCTCGAGCTCCCTCTTTCTCCACGCCGCCGTGCACAGGCCGGCTAATTGGGTGAGTGGGCTCCCCACGAGCTTCCTGAATCAGTATTGTTGTATGCCAGATAGGAATACAATGAGCCCGACTAGAATTGCACAGGCGCATATCCCGTAGCCCGACCAGAACGCGCAGAAGATGAAAAGGGAGAGGTTGAAGAAGGAAAGCCGCCAGCGACTTGTAGGCTTAGTCTTCTTAGTCGGCTGGCTCGTCACAAGCTGACAAAGGCTACCAGAGGTCTTAGACGGTGGCGAGGACTAAAAATTTCCGGCGAAATCCAATTTCGGTGAGCTATTCACCGGTCAATGGCCGCCGGCCGACTGTCAACTCCTGTCAAGTCTGGGCTGCTGGCGGTCAACGGCAGGTCAACAGATTTAATAGTTATTTATATTATTTTAATATAATACTGATAATTATTATTATTTAAATAATTTAAATATAATTATTAATTTTTTTAATTAATTAATGTGTATTTTAATTGATTAGTAAGAGCCATTGATCAACACAAAATCAATGGCCACAATTGAGTCTCACGCAGTCATTTTTGGAGTTGTCCTCATTTGATCCACCCCCTATATATAGAACAAATTTATATATGTCACCCCTTTCGGGGCCGGACTATTCGTTGCTACGCGACTCACGCCTCATAGGTTTAGGAGACCAAAGTGAGGATCGACCATAGAAGCGAAGCAAAGTTCAGTCATAGAAGAGAGTGCGACGGACGTTCTGAAGAGAGTGCGATCGAGGTTCTAGTTACTAGAACAAGAATAGACTATGCTTGGATCTATCCAAGGGCTTATCAACCTGAGATCCAAGAAGTCGTTCGCTTAGACAGCGGCGATCCTATTCTTAAAGTGAGATGCCTGCCATGAGGACTGAAAGGACAAATGGAATAAGGGCTTGGTCTGCTCTCTCTATCTCTGAAGTTAAAGAGGGAAGACGTCTAAACATTACAACTTCGGTCATCAATGAAATAGGAACACCACAAATAAGCTCAATAATGTCCCCATTGCTCCACCACAGTCGACATTCCATTCACTATATTCATTTATGAAGCCCCATGTCACGCAACGCGGTGAGGTATGGGAGTATATGCTGGATTTCTCAAATCGTAGGCTTCCAACAACCAATCAAGTGCTTACTATTCTGAAGAAAAGCTTTGCATCAAGAGAACATTTCCCCTTCAGTTCAAGGACTAGAGTGTAAGAGCTATCCTCTTGCACCAAAGGAATTCTTTCCTCTCCAATCCCACATCACATCAGATATCCGATTCTTCTGCAAATGATTGAAACCAACCTCTTCAAGAAGTAGCTCTAGGTTTAATTAAATCAATGAATCAGATTCCCACTATCCCGATGGGGATCAAGACTATCAAGGCACAATATGAGGCGGGGTGTACATCGGATTAGCATGTATATAATTATCAGGATGCTCAAAACATTAGGAGCATAATAAATCCAAACGAAAAAAAAAAACGATAGCAAAAGCTACCTAATCTACTAGATTCTTTACATAAAAATAAGGGTAAAAAGCAACTTTATCCATCTACTAATGTACACCTAATGGTGCTCTCCTTGTATCTATAGTGTCTTCTTCTTTTCTTTCTCTGCGCCGGTGAACAGTGCCAGTTTTATCCATTGAGTTACCGTTCCTTGGGACGCGAATCCCACCATAAAGCATATAGAATTAGGAATAAGATGGTTCAAGGGGGCCTGATAGAGCTTTGCTAGCTCTACCAGATCTCTCCTTGGAGGACAAGTTATGTTAAGTCTAGTCGCTCGGGTCGTTGTACCTTTTGATTATGGCATGGGTGTTGCCACAGTAGCACAAGCTTTTATATGTCTGTTGGCTTTACCGTTTTATAAAAATATGTATGTCCGTGGTTTAAGTTTTCACCTGATTCACCAAGGAATATTTTGATTGCTTTTGGCGGATTGCTTACTACTAGGTTGGAACGGGTGTCAACCTGTGGAGGCACCATTTGTTACTATTGGACAAATTTCTCCTAAAATCGATGACGCGGCGACAGGACAAAGATCAGTAGAACGGGATCTTTACCATATATTCTTTTCCAATTTTCGATCTTTCGAACGAGAAATCATTGTGATGGGTCCCGACTAAGGGATCTAAGTCAAAATGAAATCCAAATTCTCTCAACGGGTATAACGGCTTATGAGCCATATGTCAATCTATATGGGGTTTCACCAGTTCCCTTCTTGGGCCTCACTAGTGCTTACTTTTGATCCAATGCATTCTCATTTTGTCCATTTTTCATGAAATTGGTTAGTGCAATTTGACTCGCTGCCTATTTTACGGGGGACTCTTCGACTTACTACATGAGACCAAGGACTTGTTCTCAAATGTCATCCACCGGCAGAAGCATCCGAACCTGGCCCCCCTCAGACTCCATGCTACCTATGGGTGCGGGCACACTATCATGAAGCGCACCATGAACGGGGAAAATCCCATATGAAGCCCAAATAAGGTTCCATCCCAAAACCAATTGGTAGAAGGAGGAGTAGCCCATTAGACTTATAAGGTGGGTCTATTTTTCATGTATGGACGATGTGGGACAACTCACAAGTGATATTCTAACACGCCCCCTCACTTGTGAGTCCTTCGAAAGCCCAAGTCCAACAAGGTTGGGTGACGGGTACGTCATCGCACGGTCACTAATAAGACCGACTCTGATACCATGTAAGAAACTGGGGGGAAACGGGTGCGGGCCCACTATCATGAAGCACACCATGAATGGGGAAAAGCCCATATGAAGCCCAATGGAGTTCCATCCCAAAACCAATTGGTGGAAGGAGTAGCCCATTAGACATATAAGGTGGGTCTATTTTCCATGTATGGACGATGCGGGACTACTCACAAGTGATATTCTAACACTACTCTTTAGGGTCAGTGTTCGAGCAGGGGGTGACCGAATGATACCTTAATCTGGGCTAACTTATCTGTGAGTCGATCAAGATTCAATCTATATCGAAAACACGTCAGGGTCTAAAAAATAACGAGAGATATGGGTAAAGACAGGCTCGCTATGAATCTTGTTATCCATAGGAAGAAGAAGAAAGACTCAATTATCGGTCATTGAGGAATGCTTAGGCTTAGAGGGTGGTCCCCCTTTCTCTCATAAAAGCGATCATTATTCGAACACGCCAGGATGAAACTGGTATTCAGTTGCCACTAACATGAGAGCCAGTAATGTTAATGTTATATATAGAAAGCTTAGATTTGGATGAACAGGTAGTCGAAACTGGCCGATTCGTCTTGTAGCATATTGAACCAGAAACCATTTGTTTTGCCCTTGTTTTTACAAAAATTGGTTTAACTTGTTAAGAATCGATTTACGAGTCAATCTCTGGTGTACTGGTCCCTCTTTAAGTCATTTTTATGTGGTAAACATTTCAAGTAATTTTCCCAAGCCAAACTCCAAAAGCCTCGGTTCTTATTTCTTACCGGGCCTCTGTCGGTGACCAGCAACCACCAGCCAGCCCCCAGGTGCCCCAATGCCCACTGCCTCGCACCCCAGGGCTCCTGCCATGCCCTGCAGCCCTGGTCTGCGCCTGACCGCGCCCGGGAGCACCCGTGTTGGTCCGTTTGAACTCGATTTTGTTTTTCTCGAGTCGTTTGACCTATCGTTGACCCATTAACCTCGTTTTTAGTGCCAAGTCTATTTTTAATGTTTTACAATGATTTTTCCGAGTCTAGTCGTCAAATCCAAGTGTTCCAAACTCCACAAATTCCACGAACTACTTAGTCGAAGATGTTCGACTAAGTATGAATTCTCGTGAATAATTCTAAGTGTCAAGGTAGTATATTTATAATGCTATCTTGATAAACATGTAAGTGTTTGACGAGCCGAGCTCTCAACCTACCTTGTTGTTCGAGCATCTTCTTGCCTTGATTTTTCAAGTGGGTTTATTTAAATTTCTATGCTATAAATTGTCTATATTTTGCTGGACGGTATGGTCAATGTATGTGTGTGAACTATGTAACCTGTCGATGTGTGTTGTTTCGGCCGGCGAAACGGTTATCCCCGTCGTTATATGACCTTCGACCGTGCCTAATGACCAGGCAGTCTCCCTAAGTCCTAATGAAAGGCCATGTCGATAGGGGATGTAGGACCTTCGGCATGTACTCCCATTGATATATGACTTTCAATGGCTCATGAAAGATGTGCACATGAGTATTATATGATTAGGAGATGTGATATATTGATTGATTCATGTTCATGCTGCGACCATACTTATCTGTCATTTATATTTAATTTATGTGCATAATAGTGAGCAAGTGGTGTGCTCACTCCCATGAAACCCCCCTTTCAGGTTGAGCAGGTGGCAGGCATGGCGACGAGGAGACGAGTGGCCGGTCTGTATTTATGATTATTATTGCTTCCACTTTTATGATGAACATGTTGAACTTGTTATTATTTTTCACACAATGAGGTTTTGGAAAAAGTTATGGACGAGGTTTTTGGCATGGCGGATTGTTTTTTTTTTAAAACCCGATGAGTTGGTTTATTTCTATGTTATGAAACTTGATGAACTGGTTGAACATGATGATATGTCTATCGTGTTTATGATTATGATTGTGATGTTGGATAATGATATCCTCTGTGAAAACCGGGTATTAAAACCCCGATAGTTCAGACACGACTTGAACTATTTTATGAAATGTATGAGTAATGTCGTTAAATGGTTTAAAATCGAAAAATGAATTTCAAAAATTTAACTGTGATTTTTAGAAATGTCAGGAATTTTCTTTAAAAATCAACGGGGTGTTACAATTATTATGCTAAACCCTGCAGGTGGATTAAGTTCGACATAATAACAATGTGATGAACGAGCGCTGGCTTCGATGAAATAAATAATATATTAATTAGTTCTTGATTGTCAGTAATCGAATTAATTAATGGACATTTATCTTAAACATGGGGAGGTAATTCGGGTAATTATAATTGGAGTCTCAAATGTAATTTCGGCTAGGACAAGGGAGTGCAATAATATTACATTAGGGGGTCGTAATATTATTTAAGTAATTGAAAAAGTGGGTCTGGCCCACAGTTAGTCCATTACTTAAGAAGCCTATTACTATCTCCTAAGAATCCCTACTATAGCTCTATATATACATCATTAAGCTCATGAAAAGAGGGGAGACAATCAAAATTAACGTGTGAAAGTCGCGCCTCTCTCATCTCTCTCTAGATCTCATTCGAGCTTTATCTTCTTCTCGTTGCTCCACCAATACGAGTTGAAGAGGTGTGTGAGTAATACGGTATAAGATCCCGAGGTAACTGAGACATATATTCATCAACCCCGGAGATCCACAGTCGATGACTGTCGACAGCCGTGAGCCCAACGACTGTCGCCGCGAGCCACACGACCGCCGACGCACGACCACCTGACCAGCGATCCATCCGCAGCCGTCAAACGAGCTCGAGCTGCCGATCCCTTCCTATTCGTGATCCTGGCAATCCTCTGACGTGATGTTCCCGGTCATCCCGAATCTGAGAGATTCAGAAAATTTTAAGCCGTAAGTTTTCTATGTCAAACCTTTAGATCCGTTGCGCATAGGTTTACGTTTGATATTGAATTCATAACTTATACCTAACGAGATCCTCATAGATCCCAACAGGTAAGAGAAGTGTCCGAATATGTTTTGGGATCTAAGTAATTGTCCAATAGATCTACATTGACCAAGGTTTATGACTTCACTTCTCTTCGCTTTGTTTATTTGGTCGACCCTCTATCTTTCTTTTGATGCGTCGACTGCCAAGTTAACGATATATATATAGAGTGGATCAAATGAATCCACCTCTTAAAATGAATACGTAAAACTCAATCTTAGTCATTGATTTCGTGTTGCTCAATGGCTCATATTAATCAATTGTAATACACATTAATAATATAATAAAATTAATTATTATTATATTAAAATTAATTGTATAATAAATGTAGTGCCCCGTTCGATTTATAGAATTTCTCAAATTATTCCATTTATCGATTATTATTTATAAGGATATATTAAGTTTATTGGTCGTGTTGCGACTTAAATAAAAGTTGGAGTACTCGATCATTTTATTGAAAAGCGTTCGTCGTTCGGCGATTTCGATTTAATCGCGTGAACCGAATATAAACCGTTTGAATAATGGATTTTTCGGATATTTCGGCATTATTAATATTGCTTTTGTATTCTTCGATTTTATTTTTCTAAGCGTTGTATACGATCGGATTTTATGAAATTGTGCCCAATAAACCGGTAGTCGAAACCGGCCGATTTGTAAACTCGTTGATTACGAATTATTTGGGATTATTATTATTATTATTATTATTATTATTATTATTACTATTATTATTATTATTATTGTTGTTGTTATTATTAAATGAATGTCTAAATGTCATTAATTGTCTAAATATTATTTATTTGTCAAATTGCAATTAAATGCCTAAATGTCTAAATATTATTATTATTATTTGCCTAATTGTAATTGATTTCATAAATGTGTATTTGTATTATTATTAATATTATTTTCTTATATTAAAGTGTGTATAAATATATGTTACCCGATTTTTCATTTTGAATCGTTGAGCCCGAGAGAACCGAGACATTCGGCTCAATTCTTGAACCCGCGCCGCGGCGCACTTGAACCGCCCCAGACCCAGTTTCTCCTCCCCTAAACCTATAATATATATATATATATATANCCACAGACAAAAACCCGCAGCCATCAAATCAGATTCTTTTCCTCACCCATCTCACGCTCTCTCGGTAAAAAATCTCTCACTCTCTCGTCTTCGTTCTCGGCAGACAGAAGGAAATCTCGTCGCTATCATCATCTTCCTCGCCTTCTCCGTGTCAAGGACCGCCAGCAGCCCCTTCTCGCGAATTACTGCGCGAAATCGCCGGCCGTCGCGGCTGCTCTATCGTCTTCCTTCATGAAACCTGACCGCGAGGCACCATCGCGCAGGCCGTCTTCCCGACCTCCGGCGAGCCCTCCTCCACGAACGACGACCCCAACGTCTCCGGTGGACCCTCCTCCCTCCACGAGTAGATCACCGCCGTCCTCAGCCTCTACTGCCCTCCCGACGACCTCCACAGTCACGCCGGCGAGCCCTCTCCGTGAGTTTCCCATCCGCTATCAGCAGCTTCTTTCAACGACCAGCGAGGGTCCCCGACGGAACTCCTCCGCTCCGTTCAGGCCATCACGAGACCACCGGGACCACCATTGACCGCCCCTGTCCGTGCAGCACCTCCGCGTCGAGCACCGAGCACCGCTGCACCTCATCCGTGACTCTCTGCCGCAAACCAACAAGCACCGACGAGCCGTACTCGTCCAATGCAGCATTGCAGCAAGCTGAGTCGAGCCGCTTCCCTTCTTTCTCGGCGAGCCGCGCGAAGCCGTCGTGCCGTTCTTTTTCCGTTCGAGCCATTCTCGCGCTTCCCAAGAACGGTATCAAGCCTCGAGCCTTTGTTTATTTTTACGTGTTTATTGGACGTGTATTCGTATCCTACGTGTTAATATATGTTTATGATTTTATGCGTTTGTTTCGGCTCATTATAATATTTGTCGTGTATATACGTGAATCTCGTCGATTCGTCTGAAATCAAACGAGAACGCGTTATAAGTGTTAAGTTGCTGTGGAAATTGGAACATGATGTGTCCTTGGTCTTATGGTGAAGGCCTCGGACGAATTCGTGTCTTGTCGAGTCATTCGTGAATTTGTAAACTCGTTAAATTGCTGTTTTCGTGTTCAATTCATTAAAAAGCGTATGCTGCTCGGATTGAAGTGAAATTTTGTGAGTAAGGCCCTCTGATGAATGTGCAGCTCGTGTAAAAATTTCATAATTTTCATGGCTTGTAGCTAATTTAATTAATTAAAGTGATTTCTAGGTAGAAATGTGTTAATTACTTAATAAATTTATTTGTTCTTAAAAATTTATGAAATTCGAATATGTTGTTTTTATGAGGTATATGCTTTTTCTGTAAAATTTTCAGAATTTTTGGATTCGGTTTGCTAAGGTAAATAATTTATTCAGTGATTCTTCCAAAAACTATTTTAATTATGATAAATTGATCTGATGCTAAAAAATTCTGATTTTTGGTTGAAGTGCGTACTTTGTAATGAGTTTCATGCTGTAAATATATTGGAATCTTTAGAGTTCATTTAGGTCAGTTCTGTTGAAAAATCCGAAATCTGCTGAATGTTGTTACAATTTTATTAATTTGATTGTTAGGTGTTTAGAGCTGAGATTTTTACACACTATTATTCACATGCTAAAGTTCCTTGGATAAAAATTTTAGATTTTGAATCATTCATTTAATCAGGTTTTAAATTGATGCTCGTTTTTGCTGCAAATTTGCTCGAATTTTATAAAATCATGTGCTTTGAATTTGTGGCTGAAACTTGGTGGTTTTTCAAAGTTCTGGGAGATGAATTTTTGGTTAACATTTCAGAGTCTAATTCATAGGGCAACCTGACCAACTTGTTTTATGTGATTATTGCCTAGTATTTTCAAAATATGGTTTTTGTGTTAAAAATTGTAAACCGACTCGCCTTCTATTTTTTTAGGTTGTTTGACTTGGTAAATCTTTGATTGAGATTATGTGAACTTCCGTGTGTATTTGGTTGAGTCTTAGAACCGAGTCTAAGTGTTCCACGAACAACTTAGTCGAATCAAGTTCGACTAAGTCAAATTTGTAATTTCCTTTTTCTTAAGTCAAGATAAGATGTTAATATTAGTATCTTGACTTAATGTAGGTATTTTGAGGTGTTGACCTCACCCTGCTTTCGAGAATCGTGACTGTGAATTTTCGCTTCGACCAGGTGGATTTGTTATTCTAAAATTTGCTATGTTGTAAATGTTATAAATGTATAATTTGTGGTATGATCAATGTATGCATGTGAACCATGTAGCCCTCAATGTGAGCTGTACCGGCCGTCGAACGGTTATCCCCGTAGCTATAGAATGTACCCGATGGGTAGTCTCCTTTATTTATGTATGGCCGTAAGACCGGGGCATGGGTCCTCGGCTGCTGATCCCCGTTTGTAAGACCAATTCGTAGGTCTTGGCCGGCGGGGTGAATTACTCCTACTGGCTGGGCATCGTTGTAAGACCAAGGCGTAGGTGTGCACATGAGGGTTGACTCTGGGATAGGAGATGGGATAATAAATTGATTTGTATACATGTTGCGACCATACCTGACTTATTTATGATTACTGCTTTTTATATTTATTAATGTTTACTGCATAGTGGTGAGCACTACGATTTCCAACTGTGCTAATCCCCACCTGAAATTCACGTTTCAGGTTAAGCAAGGCGGATACGACGGCGGAGTAGAGCAAGTGGTAGTCGGTCTATGAGACTGGTTATTAATTGATTTTGCTTCCGCTACATTTATGACTATTTATGATTTATGCATTTTCGAACTTTGAGAATTGATGAAGTATTGAGATACTATTGGGGAGATGTCCCGTTGACATTGTCATGTCTTAAAACTTGAGTTTTGTTTTGGGAACCCTATTTGGGCGAATTGATGATTTATGGATTTATGAATCTCGTTTTGGGAGCTAGATGATTTATGTTATGGAAATAATTTGAAATAAATGAGTAACGCCACAAGTGTTTGAAATAAATTTTGAAAAATTTATTCTGATTTTTCTGAAAGTCCAGAATTTCTTTAAAATCAAAGTGGGGCGTTACAATAAATAAGTTATGTATAAAATGAATATTTCAGTCATCGACTGCCGGTGTTAACCGACCGCTGGCCCAACGACTCTCAGCCAGGCAGTATCAAACCTGCGATTTCAGTCCGGCGACCATTAGTCCAACAATCTCATCCCGGAGCCTCTAGTCTGGCGACCTCATCTCGACCCTCATCCAGCCTCCGTCAGCGCCCGTCTGTCCCCGTTTTTTCGGTCGTTCATGGACAGCGTCAGCCGCCAAAGTTCGAGCCTCTACGGCTGTTCAAGGACGACTTTCGTCTCCTTTTTTCCGGCAACGAATCTTAACTCCATGTGCATCCAGATCCATGCCGCTCCAAATGGCGTATGCATCTTTTGTTTCGCCGCCGTGGCCGAGCAGTCTTCCAGTCCTTCATCTCCGTCGTGGCCGAATGGGCAGGGGTCGTGGCTGAGCAGGCTGGGGGTAGACTAAAATCAGATTTTTGGGCCAATTTTTGGAAATTAGATAAACCTTAAGGTTCTAATTGCACTTTGAGAAACTTAAGAGTTATTGCAATTATATCATTCGGTTCAACATGTGATTTATTTAAAGTGAATAATTACAATATGAACCTTCAGTTTTTATATTATATAATTAATGCATATTTAGTATATTTCTTGTGCATATTTTGATAATTCACCATGCATATTTTAGTTATAAATAATGCATACCTAATTGTGAATAAGAAATTCATATTCATATTTTAGTTATAAATAATGCATACCTAATTGTGAATAAGAAATTCATATTTATTTATAATCCGTATTTAGTTTATACGAAATTCATATTTATTATATTTTAATTAAATATATACATGATGCATATTTAGTTCATACGAAATGCATATTTAGTTCNACTGAGAGGACACGCTATAGAGCGGCCTAGAAATCCCACAGACGGGATATGACCCCAACAGGGTAAACACTAGAACACTAAAACAAACACAAAAGACAATAAAAAGGCCCCAACAGGGTAATCCCCGAGTGTCGGGCCCCAACAGGGTAATAAGGTGACACCCGGGCGCACATGGGCCAACGACCCAAACCTAAAACACAATAAACAAGCACGAACACAGACACAAGCATCACAAAACAATAACGACAAAATAAACAAAACAACTATAACTATGAACTGAAACACAACCCTCTTTCAGCAGATACGACCGAGATTGAACAGCAGACGAGGCCGATTACAAGGAAAGATCCAAAGCACAGGAACTCCACCCGCCACTGCCTAATGCCTAGCAAAGACGAAGACCCGAGCCTCAAAACAGTCCAATAAAATCGACCCGCTCTCCAACCACTCGAAACCACAATCGACCCCCAACCGGCTAACACCACTAGCCAAGTCCGTCACCATCCCGAAACTGCCTAACACCACTAGCCAATTCCGGGCACGGTCGGCCTCCATAGTGCATCCATAGTGCATATTTGTTATATTTAAATTAAGTATAGATGATGCATATTTAGTTTATTCATGATGCATATTTAGTTCATACGAAATTCATATTTTGTTCATCCAAAAATCATATTTGACATATTTAAATTATATATATACATTATGCATATTTAGTTCATACGAAATGCATATTTAATTTATCCATAGTGCATATTTGTTGTATTTAAATTAAATATATACATGATGCATGTTTAGCTCATTCTTGATGCATATTTAGTTCATCCATAGTACATATTTGTTATATTTAAGTTAAATATATACATGATGCATATTTAGTTCCTTCTAAATGCATAGTTAGTTCATTCGTATTGCATATTTGTTATATTTAATTAACTATATACATGATGCATATTTATTTCATTCATGATGCATATTTATTTCATACAAATTGCAAATTTAGTTCATCCATACTGCGGAAGGTTGAGACCTTTAAAGCTAGGCTTGTAGCGAAAGGATATACTCAGAAACAAGGGATTGATTATGAGGAAACTTTTTCACAAGTAGTCATGCTTAAGTCTATTCAGATACGTTTGGTTGTAGTCGCTCATATGGATTATGAGATTTGGCACATGGATGTTAAGATGACTTTCCTTAGCGGAAGTCTTCAAAAAGATATCTATATGCAGCAACCAGAGGGTTTTATAGCAAAAGGACATGAGTACCAAGTTTGAAAACTGAATCGGCCCATTTATGGACTGAAGTAGGTTTCGAGGTCTTGGAACATTCAATTCGATGAGGTGATCCATTCGTATGGTCCACTCAATGTACAGATGATCACTATGTGTACAATAAGCACAATGGAAACATGGTGTGTTTCTTGTGCTTTACGTGGACGATACACTTCTAATTGGAAACAATAAAAAGGAATTACCAGACATAAAATTATGGTTGTCAGAGCAGTTTGATATGAAGGACTTAGGAGAAGCAGGACGCATTCTTGGTATCAAAGTCATTCGAGACCGTGATAAGAGAATGTTATGCTTATCCCAATCTTCATACATAGATACTGCCTTGGCCAGGTTTAGCATGCAGAATTCCAAGAAAGGGATATTTCCCTTTAGGCATAGAATACCTTTGTCTAAGGAAATGTCTCCCAAGACAACTCAATAGATAGAGGACATGTAGATATTTCACTATGCACCGGTAGTAAGAAGTATGTATGCAATGTTGTGCACAAGGCTGGATTTTAGCTATGTTATTGGCATGGTAGCTAGATATCAAAGTAATCCGGGTCCTGGGCATTGGTATACGGTGAAACATATACTCAATTACCTAAGAAGGACTAAGGAATACATGTTGATTTACTGTGTAGACAGCTTGTTTCTGCTAGGTTACAGTGATTTCGACTTTCAGTCAGATCGGGACGAGAGTAAGTCAATCTCAGGCTATGTGTTTACCTTGGGAGGTGAATCCATTTCATGGAGGAGTGGTAAGAAGAAATATGTGGTAGACTCCACCATATAAGTTGAGTATGTCGCAACCTCTGAGGCAGCAAAGGGGCAGTATGGCTCAGGAACTTCGTGGTGGACTTAGAGCTGCTTCTGAGTTTGCCACAGGGAATAACAGTTTACTGTGATAACAGTGGTGCAGTAGTAACCTCAAGGGAACCACGAGCCCACAAGGCAAGCAAACAAATAGAGCGCAAGTACCACCTGATACGAGAAATCGTAGGAAGAGGAGCCGTCAAGGTTGCCAAGATTGTATCAGAGGACAACCTTGTTGATCCTTTCATGAAGAGTTTGCCGGAGAAGTTCTTCGTCCAACACGTGGAAGAAATAGGAGTTAGATGTGTGGCCACAAGATTGATATAGGTGAACACAGATTGGTAGATATACACTTGTAAAAGCAAAAGCTTTAAGTATAAGTGGGAGATTGTTGGTGTATATACTGAAAGCTTGTCTTTGGATATTATTTATATTATTTTTGTTGAATGAGAATCATGTTTGATTAAATGAGTTCTATGTTTAGTTGTTTTGCACTTAGATAAAATGGTACATCATGGATGGACAAAAGATCATTTTGTCAGTCACTTGCGATAAAAGAATGATTACTATACAACCTAGATGGAAACGAACAAACCATTAGAACGGTTGTAGTGTTAGCCATATAGTTGATCTTGACTGGTTAGTTGCACTAGTGCATTTTATGTATTGAATAGGACCCCAGAGAGGAACAATTCTTCTTATACTAATTGTCGTAAATGGACTACGCCACGGTTAATTACTGCGTGTTAATTACTGCGTTCTCTTAACCCGTAAGAAATAAACAGGCATGTGCAATAGTCTTCATGTTTTGGCTATTATTTGATTCACCAAAAGCGAGATCCATTCTGTTGGGTCAATAGTCTTCATGTTTTGGTAATAGTGTTGCGTTTATGATGTACTGTTAGAATATTTACGGTCACCTTGTTCGTTAGCTTAATGATGTCCCTGAAGTGAGCTCATGACGGATTATTATGTTAAATCCTACAGGTGGATTAAGTTTCGACATAATAATAAAGATTTGAATGGTACTAGCTTCGGTTCAAGATGTCAATTAATTCTTGGTTGTCATCGGATTAATTGATGGACATTATATCTTAAACGTGGAGAGGTAATTTGAGTAATTACTATTGGAGTCTAGAATATAATTCGAGGATGATAAGGCAATGTAATAATGTTTTGTTAGTGGACTGAAACATTATTTAAGTTATTGAGCGGAGTCGGCTCGGCCCACAGTTTGTTCCAATGACTTACTTTTGAGCAATTCATAGGATTTAGGCTTTAAAAAAAAATTCATAGGATTGGACACCATAAGCCACACGCCTCACACATAACCGGCCGACCCTAGTTCCCCCGAGATTTATCTTCGAGTTTTGTTGCTCCACTGAGATAAACAAATAGGTGTTGGGTAATATAGCATAAGTCCTCGAGGTATGAGAGACCTCAGAGACCAGCCGCGACGCGGCTAGGCGTCCTCGGCAATCCACCGCACGTGACCAGGCCACACGCAGCGATCAGCCGAGACGCAACCCGAGGACCACAGCACAAGACCTGATCGCAGCCAACGCCCATCCCAGTTCTCGCACATTCCCGGCGATTGCGACCATGTGTTACAACCTAGCACGACCAAGACCTATCCATGCGAGTGATTTTTCGATGACTCAAGATGTCCAATGAGGTGATTTCCACAGAGTGGAAAATCAAACGATCTCCACCAACGAAAATCTACAACGTCTTAGAATCTGCAATTTTGAATCCATAAGTTTTCAACTTTGAACCTCTAGATCCGCTATGCATAGGTTTTTGTTTGATTATTTCATCGTGACTTGCACATAACGAGATCTTCACCGGTCCAATAAAGCTTTGGTTAATAAAGTCGATTAATTTAATTAGTAATAATTAAATTAATTGACGAATATTATATGTTAAACTTGGGGAGGTAATTCGAGTACTATAGAAGTAGAGCTCAAATCATAATTTGGGAATTAAATTAGGTGATTTCAATAGTACTACTTTAGTGGAATGACTGTATTATTCATTTTTGGGCTATGTGGGCTTGACTCCTAGTTAGGTCCAAAATATGGTAATCTCTATTTACTGCCTCCTAAGGATCCCTATTGAAACCTATAAATACATCTCTTCTCTTGTCTTTCAAGACATACATTACAAAAAAGATATCTAGAGTCTCATTCCCACCAAGGGAGTTCTAGAGGTGTTAGGTAGTTCAATAGAAGTCCTTAAGGTAGCTGAGCATCCGACCATCGTCGGCCACCAGCACGTCACCAGCGACCCGCACGTTCCAACGACCGGATCTCAGCGATCACATCTTGTATGCAGCGACCTGACGCGACGCACGACAACCCGCTGTTTCCAGCGCTATGTCCCTATGACTTGCTCCCGTGTGCACTGAGACTCGCCAGACTCCCACAACCCTTCCCGCTGCACGCTGTGACCCGCACGACACCAGCACCTCGTCATCTTCTCCTGCAGTGACTGCACGCGACCTGCACAATACCCGACGACCTGAGACGATCCGGCGAGGCGATTTTCGAAGAGTAGAACATCAGACGATATCCATCAATGAAAATCTACAACGTCTCAGAGTCTGCAATTTTAAACCGTATGTCTTCTACCTTAACCTATTAATCAGCTGCGCATAGGTTAGTTCGTAGATAAATTTGTAACTTGCACATTAGAGATGATCCGTATAGATCCCAACAACTCTTGCTGATTCTACCTCAGAGCTATTATGGATACGTCGGCTACTTGCTGATCTCAGTGCATCTCAGTCGTCGTCTATTGCTCTACATTGTGAAAGTGCTATAAAGATGTCTAATAATGATACATTTCATGGACGCACCAAGCATATTGAGATTGACTGTCACTTCATTTGAAAACATGTTGCACATGAGACTGTGAAGCTTGTTTCGGTCTCCTTGATGGATCAAACATCGGTTGTCTTCACGAAGTCTCTCATTCACGGTCGCTTTTGTTCACTTCTTAGAAAACTCAAGTTGATATCCACTATACCACCTTCAGTTTGAGGAAATGTTTTAGTTATATAGTTGTTGTATCGTGTAATGTAGGGTTAACATAAGGCCCAACGTGGGGGAGACCCATTTTTTGTCTTTATATACATATACATGCCTTTGTAGATAATACAAGATATAATTTTCCGACATTCTCACTCGATGACCAGTTTGATTTTGAGAACAATGGTAATCAGTTCATCCTTTTGTACATTTCTTAAGAGCATCTTTAGTACGAGCTTTTGTGGAGGTTTACAAACCCCAACTCCATGGTTTTACTATTAAACTTCATAGGTTTTTAAGGTTTATAAATTCACAACAGGTTTGCAAATGTAAACCTCTCAAACCTTATTAAATAATAATATATATTCAAAGCGAACGANTATATATTAAGAACTTTTGTTTATTTGTTTATAACAATGGATAAAAATTATTTGCTTATAAACATTTAGTAAAAGTTAATTAATATACATAATTATTAAAATATAATATTTAGAATATAACCAAAAAACTGATAATATCAATTAACGTTTTTATGATATTATTTATTACTTTATAATTTCAAATTATCAAATTATAAACTTCAATTTTTATTCTAATTAATCCAACATTTTTTATTTTATTATTCGAATAATTTTTGTCGGCGTCCGTTCTACTTTCAAAATAGCTCGGTTTCACTTGTTTATTTATTTATTTAATTATTTTTTGTGGAAAACACATTTAACTCGTTCTTATACCATACAATTAATTTTTTTTATACTAAAATAATTTTAATTTTTATTTTAAAAGAAATAACATACTTTTACTTATATCGTGTTCAATGAATGTTTGTTGGCGTTTGTTCTCTTTGAAAAAAGCTCGTTTTCACTTGTTTATTTTTGAGAACATATCTAACTCGTTATCATACCATACAATTGAAATCATATATATTTATTTGGATACTAAAATAATTTTAGTTTTGTTTTAATTAAAATTCCATACATATTATCAAATGGTACATACTCAAATATTAGTTTTTAACATTATGTAAATTTTATGTTTCGTAATTTTTTTAAAGTAAAGTTTCATATTGGTACATAATTAACAATCTATTATTACATATAATTATATTATTCTTTTATATGTATTTATGATGAATATATGTAACATTTTGATTGAATAAAAAGGGTTAGTTGCACCAAACCCCCATGTATTATACTAAATCTACGCGTTATCCCCCTCTAATTTAAAAATTGCAACAAACCTCCTTGTATTGTACTTTGCCCAGCATACGCTCTCCAACTAATGTCTGGTTGCTAACACCGTTACATTTTTGTCAAACGTCCCGTTATGCCCTTGTCATTTGAGAAGTCACACCCATCTAAAACAAAAAATATTCGAACTTTGAAATCGTTCTCTCTCTCNCCGATAAAATTTCAATTTTCATCACCCCGATTCTCCAAAATTTTGCTGACTTTCAACTACTAATTTGTAAAATTATCGATGGCGCATAACAAAGTTCTTATTTATCTTGAATGTTGGAGCCAATTGGAGGAGTAATCTTCAATATTCCAAAGCTAGGGTTCTCAGTTTGTAGCAACATTCTTCTCGATGTATCGATGGCGCATAAGGTACTTTTGAATCCTCGACGATTAAAGGTAACTGTAGCGCTCCGTTCGGATATTTGATTTTTCCAAATTTTTTTAATAAATGGCATTTTATTATTTATATGCCTTGATTATGTGCTTATATATTATATTATGATATTGATAATATAATTATATAGCTCGTTCGATTTCATTTTATCGATCGTCGTTTGAATTTTCGGTTTAATCGCGTAAGCCGAATTTTTGTCCATTTTAATATGTTTTTAAACCCTAGCCTATTCATTTTCTTAGCCACGATTCATGCATGTGTTTAAGATCTTATTAAGTATTTTTCTAAGCCTAAGTAAGTCTTGGAAACATTAGCAATAGTCAAGACTCTAGTAGCATTAGTTTATTCCCAGCTAGTTTAGCATGTGCTAGTCTTGCTTTTACATTAGATGTGTAAGATCCTTGTCCCCCATGTTCCTTGTGTTGGAGTATACTGTAAAGCAAACTTTTATGTGAGCTTTTAGATTGTATTTATTCAATTTTCCATTTGACTGAAATAAATGTTTTCACATTGTTGCATTCTTTATGATTGCTTGTATGCTAAATGTCCAATTATCTTTTATTGTAGACAATGTGGTGTGTTAGTAGTCACACAGAAGATTACATTGTCGGTCCCTTATAAGATATAAATGGTATTCACAACTGAGATAGTTATGGACATGACTATCGGTGTAGGTTGTAGTATAAACTGGATGTAGCTTGTCTTGGCTATTGGTTTACACTAGTGCGCTGCGTCGCATTGAATGGATCACAGTTGAGACGCGTTCTTCTGTTCTGACTATCATGAATAACCAAGGTCTCGGTGACTCTACTAATTCTTAACCCTAATTCTGATACTTAGATATGTGGGATATTTGTTTGTTGCTTTGATTTACCATGGTTGAGAACCAAGCATTGGTTCAATATGCTCCGTATCTTGGGTGACAACATTATCTGCATGATATCTATTTATTGGCATTAGGGAACTGTGTCCTGGACATCCAGGTTGATGACGTCCCCTTAAGGAACTCATAAGGATTATCGTATCAAACCCTGCAGGTGGATTTAATCCGTACGATAATAAGGTTGAGTGGTACTACTTAAGAAATAAAATATATTAATTAACTAGAGCAGTCAGAAGCTTGAATAATTAATGGACGTGTGATATCTTAAACACGGGGAATTATATCGAGTCTAATAGAAGCCCTGATTCATTTCGGGATAGGACGGGAGTGCATTGTTAATTCTCCAGTGGAATGAATTAATATTTACGGGACAAATTGTGTTCTGGGCTGAACATAAGAATTTGGGCCCGTAGGAAGCCCAAACCCTATACCTTCTAACAGATCCCTAGTTTGGCCCAAGGACCTCTATAAAAGGAGGGATTGCACGTCTTTAACCCTACACATTATCACAAAACGTGACATTCTTCAGCCACCATCGTGGACGTGAAGGGTTCAGAGAAGACGAGACGCAATCCGCTCTTTTCAACCGTTTGGTAGATCGTCGTCCATCCGGCGTCCAAACGTGGTTGGGACACAGACTAGAAGATCACTCAGATCGAATCAAAGCCTCAAAGAAAGGTAAATTCTCTGTTCGTTCTTTAGGAGCATGCCTAGGGTTATTCGAAATCATGTATGTACATGTTTGGTATTCGATATCGATCCGTGGGACGGACCGCCTCGTCGGCGTGTTCCAGAACCTTGATGACAAAAAACCAGAGCATCTTCAGCCCTACCAGCCCTTAAAACTCGTTCAACTCAACTCCCATATACTCCCAAGAGATGCTCTCCCACATGCACCTAAGACTCCTCAATTTTGTCCCCTTTCATGTACCTAAGAGTTATGCCATGTGATGCCTCTACTTAAGTCAACTCCTCAGCTGAGTAAGCCTCATTTAACCCTTAGAAATTTCGTGCATCATCACCCCAAAGTCCTCTCCAAACACTTAGAAGAAAAGAAGCAAAACCGAGAACAACTTCAACCTAGTTTCATCTCGTTTTTCTTGAAGACTTGAAGAGGTTAGTATGCTAAACCCATTTAGCACATTATGTAGTGGAGTTAAGGTGTTATTATGTATGTTAAAGCGTGGCTAAGTTTCAGTTTATATGAGTTTATAACCATTATAGAAGTTAAAGTTGTTCCCAGCTCCCAGGCATGATGTTTATGTGTTGATTCTACGCAAATTTGAGCATACTATGTATAACGTGGTAAAGTGAGCTTATTATGAATATTTTCTATGTAAGTGTTGAACCTATATGTGAAAGAATAAAGTCATTTTCCCTAGTATAACTCGAGATATAGATTTTTAAAGTTTATCATGCAAGCTGAATTTTATGTGCCTGTTTCAAGTAGCGATGTTAAACTTGAATAAGTCAAGAAATATGCATGATAAAATTATGAAATTTTTATGACATGTCAACATATGTGTTGAGAGCATGCCTGTCAAATTTCATGATTTGAGGTGGAGCAATGAATGAGTTATAATGCTTAGTTCTCTTGTATGTCAAGATGATTTTATATGCAAAAGTACACAGTCCATGTTTGAGATTTTAACTTGAAACTTTTATGTAAACTTCCCAAATGAGTGATGAAAAATTTGACCAAGTTTCAACTTAATATGTTGAGTATACAATTTTGATCGGTTGGAGAAGTTTGCTACCCTAAGAAGACTCTGAAGTAGCCATTTATTTTGAGACACTTGGCTATGAAGTGAGACTCGCCTTTTTAAAAGGAAAAGTTGCCGACAATTAAGTCGTTGAATAATAAATGAATCTTATTTGTCAGTAGTGATAAGGTTTTCTGTACAGTACATCTTATTAAATTGTACAAACGACAACAGTGTTTAAAGACCTGATCTCTGGATACAATATTTTCAAGACTATAGCGTTCTTCTTCTGAGTCCATAAAGACATCAACTCTCGATGCACATAACCATTTGGATGTGTCTCAAGAATCTGTGAATTGTTTGATCCAGAGATTCCTTACTCAAACCATCCTTTATGAAAGCTATTTTATCTTCTCGATTATTGGACACAAATCCTAAAGACGTACATCGTGTGTCACAATTCCAACGAGCACATTTATAACAGCTGTCTATTCTTTTAGCCCTTTGTTTCTTGGAAAAAGTACTTCTACCCATACCTGTCATATATCTGTATGCATTTGGAAACTCGCCAGATAATCGAACTTTTGCTTCAATCAGCCATCGGATATCATTTGGGATATTATTGAGCATTAGCATTCTCAATCTTTCTACTCGAGCTTGATAATTTTTTTTTATGATATTATTTGGAAGGAAGGAATAAACTTTGCGGATTCTTATCAGTGCTAAATCCATTTGTAATTTTAGAACATTACTGAGGAAGATCATTGATTTTGCAATCAGTTTATAGCAAAATGATGCGTATGAAGTACGTCTCAAGTTTTGTGTCTAACACGCATGCGATAAGATCGGGTATTAAATAAATATCAAATGTCAGAACTCACACCTAAAGTGCATTAATGGCAGCCGAAAGAAGATGTGAGATATTGGTAAAAATGATATCACAATGAATTATTTAATGTGAGATGCACATAACCAAGAGATATTTAATGTCAGAACCTCTAGTAGCCATGTTTGAACCGAATCCATAAAGACATCAGCTCTCGATGCACATAACCACTAGGATGTGTCTCAAGAATCTGCTGAATTGTTTGTCCAGAGATTCCTTACTCAAATCATCCTTTATGAAAACTATTTTATCTTCTTGATTATTGGACACAAATCCTAAAGACGTACATCGTGTGTCACAATTCCAACGAGCACATTTATAACAGTCGCCTTTTCTTTAAGCCCTTCGTTTCTTGGAAAAAGTACTTCTACCCATACCTGTCATATATCTGTATGCATTTGGAAACTCGCCAGATAATCAAACTTTTGCTTCAATCAGCCATCAGATATCATTTGGGATATTATTGAGCATTAGCATTCTCAATCTTTCTACTCGAGCTCGACAAATTCTTTTTATGATATTAATTGGAAAAAAGGAATAAAATTTGCGGATTCTTATCAGTGCTAAATCCATTTGTAATTTTGCACCATTGTTGAGGAAGATCGTTGATTTTGCAGTCAGTTTATAGCAAAATGATGCGTATCAAATACGTCTCAAGTTTGGTGCCTGACACGCATGCGATAAGATCGGGTATTAAATAAATATCAAGTGTCAGAACCCACACCTAAAGTGCATTAATGGCAGCTGAAAGAAGATGTGAGATGTAGGTAATAATGATATCACAATGAATTATTGTGATGGTTACTGATATTATCATTGACGATTTGCATAATTGACGGTAAGATATATTTATTCTCGAGCGGTGAATTTGTGATATAATCGGGCAGCACCAATCAATCTGACAAGGTAGATCACATTAGAACAGTAATTACGACATAGATCTCATGCGTTTTCGACTTTAGTCAAGTCAATATACTAGTCTATCGTTTTGGATTTGTCGCCGGAGCTCCGGAGAGTAATCAGTTAATGAATTGAGAAGTAGTTTTTTCCCAAGGCCGAGGCCATTAGGGAAAGCGAAGTAGAATTCTGGGCTATATACTTCAATTTTGACTCATATTTCGAGTTTGGATTTGTACTTTAGTTTAGCATTTCCAAGGACGGAAATATTTTTAAGGAGGATAGACTGTAGCGCCCCGTTCGGATATTGAATTTTTTTGAATTATTTTAATAAATGGCATTTTATTATTTAGATGCCTTGATTATGTGCTTATATATTATATTATAATGTTGATAATATAATTATATAGCTCGTTCGATTTCATTTTATCGATCGTCATTTGAATTTTCGGTTTAATCGCGTAAGCCGAATTTTTATCCGTTTTAATTCATTTTCAAACCCTAGCCTATTCATTGTCTTAGCCACGATTCATGCATGTGATTAAGAGCTTATTAAGTATTTTTCTAAGCCTAAGTAAGTCTTGGAAACATTAGCAATAGTCAAGACTCTAGTAGCATTAGTTTATTCCTAGCTAGTTTAGCATGTGCTAGTCTTGTTTTTACATTAGATGTGTAAGATCCTTGTCCCCCATGTTCCTTGATGACAAAAAACTAGAGCATCTCCTTGTCCCCCATGTTCCTTGATGACAAAAAACCAGAGCATCTTCAGCCCTACCAGCCCTTAAAACTCGTTCAACTCAACTCCCATATGCTCCCAAGAGATGCTCTCCCACATGCACCTAAGACTCCTCAATTTTGTCCCCTTTCATGTACCTAAGAGTTATGCCATGTGATGCCTCTACTTAAGTCAACTCCTCAACTGAATAAGCCTCATTTAACCCTTAGAAATTTTTTGCATCATCACCCCAAAGTCCTGTCCAAACCAATGGTAGGTCCAGGATGATTACATTATGAAGGCACCATATAATTAACAACAAAAATAATTCCCCGACAAATGAATATAGATCCGCCATTGCTCCAAACACTTAGAAGAAAGAAGCAAAGCCGAGAGCAAAAAGAAGCAAAACCGAGAACAACTTCAACCTAGTTTCATCTCGTTTTTCTTGAAGACTTGAAGAGGTTAGTATGCTAAACCCATTTATCACATTATGTAGTGGAGTTAAGGTGTTATTATGTATGTTAACGTGTGGCTAAGTTTCAGTTTATATGAGGATATATCCATGATAGAAGTTAAAGTTGTTCCCAACTCATATGCATGATGTTTATGTGTTGATTCTATGCAAATTTTGGTCATACTATGTACTACCTGGTAAAGTGAGCTTATTATGACTATTTCCTATGTAAGTGCTGAACCTATATGTGAAAGAATAAAGTCATTTGAAAGTGAAAGTGTTCAACATGAAAGTTGTAATCTTGAGTGACAACTTGTTATAGGTTTTGGAATCGCATGATTATGAGGTCTATAGCTTGAGTTATATGTGAATTACTGAATTGCTATATGTGAACCATTTATTTTCTGGCAGATTATATGTATTGAATGATTTATGTTTAAACTCGGTGCTAATGTCATTATTTTCTAAAGTGGTCTTCGGCGAAGTTGTAGATTATGATGTTATCTTTCCTCTGGTTTTTGAATCAAATGGAAATCATGCATGTAGCTTATAATATCCTCGAATTACTGAGTCCCTGTAAGTTAGATTTTTCTGTTTTGGACTGCGGCCATGATTTGAATGTTTGCTGAAAAATATGTGATCAAATGACATTGGTTGTTGTAGTTGTCTGCACGAAAGTTGTAGGAGCATGACTTAGGATCATTTTTCAACTTGAATCATGATCATATGACTTTTGTGCTAAGAGTTTCATCCATTATAAAAATCGCTGCGTGTTATTATTTTTGCAAAGCGAGTCGTGTGAGGTAGATACATGAGTAGTGTGGCAGAAAAGAATATTATACTGAAATATCGAGACAAGTATTTTGAATATTATCTTGATATAATTGTAGGTTCTTGAGGAGTCAGTCTCATCTATCTACCGAGCTTTGTATATACTTTTTCTTGTGTCGTCGATCAGGTGGGTTTTATTTAAAATGCTATGCCGTAAATTTTGTTTATGTCTGCTTGTGGTATGATCAATGTATGCATGTGAACCATGTAGCCTTCAATATGAGTTGTACCGGCCATGGAACGGTTATCCACGTAGCTATAGAACGGACTCTGTTGGGGTAATCTCCTCTTTACGCCTGTAAGACCAGGGTTATGCTAGGTCGGAGGTATGAGACCAGGGTTGTGCTCAGTCGACGATAAGTACCCCGTTGTAAATCGAGGGCGGTGCTCGGCCGACGGGAGAAACTCCTACTGTTTGGGCATCGTTGTAAGTCCCGAGGGGCATTCAATACGTGTATCAGCAGTAGTCTATGCGTAGGTGTGCACATGAGACTTGATTCTATGATGTATAGGAGATGGGATAGATAATTTATTCGTATATGTGCTGCGACCATAACTGTCTTATTATTGTTGTTTATTGCATAGTGGTGAGCACCATGGATTCCATATGTGCTCACCCCCACTTTTTCTTCACAGGCGCATGTTAAGCAGGTTGCAGGCACGACGGAGTGGAGCGAGTGGTGGTCGGTTTGTATGACCAGATCATTGATTGTTATGCTTCTGCTATTTGAACTATTTTATGATTTATGATTTCACGACTTGGGATATTATAATTTCATGAACTTGGGATTTTATGAACCTTGAGATTTTATGATGATTGAAAATAATGTTGCGGAGATGCCCCTTAGACTCTGTGATGATTTTATGAAACCCGATTTGGGAGTTGATTTTATGATTCATATGATTGATATGACTATTGATGTTGATTTTAAATGAGTAACGCCATAAATGTTTTGAAATGAGTTTCAAAAATTAAATTGATTTTTCTGAAAAGCCACGGATTTTCGGTTAATCAAAGTGGGGCGTTACAGTTATTACCTTGAAATCCAATAGTTGTATTCCTAAAATTAGGGTTCTCATGATATGTGGTTTCGAAAATAGGGTTTTTGGTCAAGTGTCGTGCTTGTGATTGAAAATTAGGGAAGTCGATTGCTTCATATGAAAATTAGAAAAATTCGATATCTTCTGATTTGGTCAACTTTCGTGCTTCTGATTTGGAAATTAGGGTTTTTCGATTTGAAAATTAGGGTTTTCTAATTTGAAAATTAGGGATTTTTGATTTGAAAATTAGGGTTTTTTAATTTGGGAATTAGTGAGTGTCGATATTTTTATTTTGAAAGTAGAGAAAGTCGATAGCTTCTTTATCGGAAATTAGGGCTTGTAATTAAGGTTTATGCTTTTGATTTTGAAATTAGGGTTTTTTGGTTTGGGAATTAGGGTGATTTATTTTATACTATCTGTAGGTCAATCTTTAATTTTTGATTTGGAAAGTATTGATGTTGATATTAGGGCTTTCTGATTTTGAAACTAGGGCTTTCTTATTTGGGAATTAGGGTGATTTATTTTATACTATTTGTAGGTCGATGTTTAATTTTTTATTTTTAAAGTATTGATGTTGAAATTAGGTCTTTCTGATTTTGAAATTAGAGCTTTTCGATTTTGAAAGTATTGATGTTGTTTGTTGGTTGAATTGTTTAATTTTATACTATCAGTAGAAAATATTGAAGCTGTTTGCAGGGTTTTTTTAATTTATCCTATATGTATGTTGAATTTGTGGTTATTGTGAAATTGTTTAATCTGAAAATTATTGATGCTGTTTGTAAGAAGTTTTTGGGTCCTTCTGTGATATGGTCTTTGTTCTTTGTTTATTTATAGAGTATGATGTGGTACCTCTTGCATAGGAAGTGTTGATGCATAAAGTATTCTTTTTATGCTATGGTCCCTGATTTCATATTTGTTGATTTGCAGAATATAGCTATTGTATTTGATGTTAGAGTTGGTGGAGTGATAAAATGGGAGCCCTTTGTGCACTACTTTGGTGGTCTAAGAGTTGCAGTTGACTACTATGACATGGACAGGTTGTCTATGTATGAGATAATGGATGTGTACAGACAGGCAGGTGGCAAATCCTCCACTGTGGAAATTTTTTCACACAAGCCTGGAAAAACTCTACAACAACAAAGAAGATCATGAAGATTGTCAGTGTTATTTTGAAGTTGGTGAAGAAGTATACAGGGCAATATGTCATCCCACTTTATTTTGAAGATTTGCAAGGCCCTCTACAACAATTGGACCTTGATGGGAATCTTATGGATGCACAAGAAGAGATCCCACTTCTTGAATATCCACATACTGAAGGGGATATTCTAATTGACATGTATTGTGACCAACAAACATCACCACAACAGAGTGATAAAGAAGCACAACATGAGGATGATTTGCAATCAGTTGAAAAAGCACAACATGAGGATCCTACAGAAGATGGTAATGATGTTGGTTCACATGACGTGGATACTACATAAGAAGCTAATGTTGTTGATTCACATGAGGTGGATACTACAGAAGATGCTAATGTTGTTGGTTCACATGAGGTGGATCCCACAGAAGATGCTAATGATGGTGGTTTACATGAGGTGGATCCTACAGAAGAGAGACATGATGCTGGTTCACATGAGATGGATCCTACAGAAGAGAGACATGATGCTGGTTCACATGATGGTGTTCAGAGAGATGAGCCACTTAATGAAGCTGAAGCACAGCATGGTGAAGAAAGATCTCAGACAGTTGGCCAAGAGGATGAACAACTTCATGAGAGGGCAGAACAAGAAGCTGAGGGGGCAAAACATCATTTTGGAGATTCAGATGATTCAGAGGATTCAGAGTATGAACCTGAAGAAGGTAGTGGTGAGTCCTCTGACTAGCTAAATGGGAATTGGAGGATCTAGAAGTCCTTGATGATGATGACATATTCCAACATAGGGGTCATGATCATGCTAAGAAGATACACAAGAGGGCAAGAGAATAGATGAAACAAAGAAGAAAGCAGAAAAAAAAAAGAAGCAAGAGAAGAAGCTGAAGGTTTGAAAAGGGTCGGAGGAGAAGAAGATTGGTACAGTGAGGCTGAGGATGATGACAAGTGCTTTGAAGAGCCTGATGAATGGAATGATAGTGCTGATATGTCAAGGTTTGAGCTGAAAGTTGCTCAGAAATTTCCAAGCAGAGCAAAGTACAAGGATGTGATTAGAGATTGGTCTGTGAGAAAATGATATGATTTGAGGTTTCCCAAGAATGAAGCCAAGCTCATCACAGCTCAATGCAAAAGTGGGTATGGCTGGTCTTTGAGGGCCTCAATTATTGGAGGTTTGTCCACATTTCAGATCAAGACTTTGAAAGGAAAACACACATGTTCTTATAGGACAGAAAACACACAGGCAGACTACAAATATCTTGGGAAAAAGATGGTAGATACTCTGAGGGACAATCCTGGCGAGAGTTTGGCAAGTCTGAAATAGAATATCAAGAGGCATTGTGGTGTTGATGTCAGTCTGCACAAGGCATACAGTGCCAAGGTGTATGCCCTTTCTCTGTTGAAGGTTGACTATGGGGAACAGTATAAGAGGCTATATGACTACTGTTCTACAGTCATTCAAGTACAATCCTGGTAGTTCTCTAATATTGAAGGTGAAAAGTGACTTTTCACCTTCAAAGTTCATGAGGATGTATGTTTGCTTAACTGCAATGAGACAGGCATTTTTTACTGGTTGTAAGCCAATTATAGGGCTGGATGGGTGTTTTCTTAAGACTGTTCATGGTGGTCAACTACTTTCAACAGTTGGTAGGGATGGCAATGACAATATGCTACTAATAGCAATGGCATATGTTGAAGTTGAGAAGACAGATTCTTGGAGGTGGTTCTTTGAAAGGCTATTGAAAGATGTAGATCCATACGGGGAGAGAAAATGGACTTTTGTTTCAGATAGACAAAAGGGTTTGCTTGAAGCTGTGAGTGAAATTGAGGGGGTAGAACACAATTATTGTTTGAAGCATATGTACCACAATTTCAAACAGAAGTGGGAGGATCTAGATTTAAGAAAATGGTTTTGGAAGGATGCTAGCACATATAATGTGAAGGAGCATCTGAGGTGCATGAGCCAAATCCAAAGGCTTGTCCCCAAGAAGGATGGCAAGGTGACTCCATTTGAATGGTTGAAGGGTGTCCTTGAAGAACATTGAGCAAGGTGCTACTTCTCTTCTAATGTTGTTTGTGATGTCATTGTGAATAATATGTCTGAGTCCTTTAACAATTATATTCTGGAAGCCAGGGACATGCCTACTGTAGACATGTTTGAGTGGATCAGAAGAAGGCTAATGGCAAGGATCAAGGTGAAGAGAGAAAGAATAAAAAAATACTCGGAGGATATTTGTCCAAACACAGTAAGGAAATTGAAGAGCAAAGGGAGTTCAACAGGAATTGTTTCCCTACTTGGGCTGGAGAAGACAAGTATGAAGTGGGTCATGGAGTAAACAACCATATATTCCAACTGAGAGCAAAAAGTTGTACATGTGGCATATTCCAATTGGTTGGGTAGCCCTGTTGCCATGCACTGGCATGCATCTCTTATCATAGGTTCCCTCTTGCTGATTATGTGTTTGAATTCTTCAAGAAGGACATGTATTTGAGGATGTATAGCCATATGATCCTCCCAGTTCCAGGGATGAATGAATATGAAGAATCTGGAATGGGCCTAATTCAGTCTCCTGATGCTGTGAAAAAGAGGGGTAGGCTAACAAAGAAAAGAAGAGCTGATGCTAATGACATGAGGTCTGTGGCAACAAAAAGCAGCATAAAGGGTTTTATCAAGAGATGCACTGTGTGTGGAGAAAATAATCATAATAAGAGGAGGTGCAACAAAAGAGCTGGTACAAATAATCCTGAGAAGGTGAACTTTCAGTTTTTGTTTAATCAACTTGAAGTTTTTAGATTTTTTGTTAGGGAAAATTACATTTTGCCTACCTAACTATCTTGAATTTTACACTTTACCTACAATTTTTTTTTTGTACACTTTGCCTACCTAACTTTGATTTTTTGTACACTTTGCCATTTTTTGTCACCGCCGGCCACACGTGTCAATAAGGCACAAGAGCCACGTATTGGTTTATGAGGCCGGCGGTGACCGAAAATGGCAAAGTGTAGCAAAAAATCAAAGTTAGGTAGGCAAAGTGATCTTGGCAGCAACAACCAAGTCAGCATTCTTTTGAGGATTCTGTCAACTTCAATGCCTCTCAGACCTCCACTTAGCAAAGCACATCATAGGCTCATTCATTGGCGCTCAAACCTCCATCCCAAGGTGTGTTGTTCATGAACAAGTATTCTATTGGATATGTTGGTGGCATGATTCTGTGTCTTTGGTTGTGATATGATTGTATTGTTTTTCATGTTGGTGGCATGACAGTGATTGTGGTTGTGAATGAAGTTTTTGGTTTTTGAAGTGGTTATGATGGTGGTTGTGACTGAAGTATTTTGGTTTTTGAAGTGGTTATGATGGTGGTTGTGACTGAAGTATTTTGGTTGTTATTATTGTTCTGTAGACATGGTTGTTTTATGATGATGACAGTGGTTGTGGTTGTGAATGAAGTTTGTGGTTTTTGAAGTGGTTATGACATGGTGGTTTTGATTTTTAAAATGTTCCTCTAGTCTTTTGTATATTGTTGGTAGTTCATTTGTTGGTTATGACAGTCTTTTGTATATTGTTGGTTAGTTATGACAGTGTTGTTATTGTGGTTCATGGAGTAAACAACCATTTAGGAATGATTGAATACATTTCATTGACAATAAAGACATACATTGTCATAACCAATTACATTGCACAATTACTTCAGAACAATAGTAGCCAAAAGGATTACAACAATCAAAACAAACAATCAATTGCTAAACTTTTTCTCCATTTTCTCCATCCTTTATTGCATCTCTTTCACCATTGTTGCAATTTCTGCATTTTGGTTTGTTATATTTGCTCCCGTTGATTCAACTTCATCATCATCTTCATAACAAGTTTCATCTTCATGCATTTTATTTGACTTCACCCAATTCACCGAGGTAGGTTTAAGCCAGACAAAAAAACGACACTTGTTGTATGGACAATTGCAAAATAGCTTGCCGACAGTTTCTTTTGTAGGACCCACAACACTAATTTGAGCAAACGTGTTGCAATAGCATTTTAGGGTGTCTATACCAAACTCTCATTCTTCGCCGTCCTTGATTTTTGGGAAGACATTTTTAACCTACATTCATTTAAAAAAATAAATAAATTAAAATGATATAAAAAAATTGCTTACATGTTGGTTCACATGAGGCTGAAAGAAAAATGCAAAATATGTTGTTGAGAAAAAAAAAAATCGTACCTGTTGCTGAAACACAACTGTGAACATGTTGCTGTTAAAAAGTATATATAAAAAAAAAAAATTACCTGTTGGCGCAAAAAATGGAGCTGCTGTGAAGAAGTGCCCCAAAATGGAGAAAAGGGGTGGAGAAAAAGGCTGCAAGGGTTGCTACCTATTTAAAGGGTTAGTGAGGGGTAAAATGTTCTTTTGACCTGCTGCTGCAGTGAAATAGGAAGAGAGAGCACAGCTGGCGCATGACGAGCACTTCTGTTAACTTAAACGTCTGTGGGTAATTCGCGCAGGCCAAAGTACAATACAAGAGGGTTTTACGTAATTTTTAAATTACTGGAGAAAAATGTGCAAATTTCATATAATACAATGGGGTTAAAATTAAATGAGAAACATGTGATACAAGGAGGTTCATAGAGTTTATTGTTATTTGAGATTTATGAGTATAGGAATAAGAAATAGGTTCTGAATGATGTGTGGGAAATGTTAAAGAGATTTATGGGATTTTGTTGATAAAGATGCTCTAAGAAAAAAAAAAAAAAATCATTTGAGCAAAACAGGAAAATGGCCATGGATTCGGCTGCCTCTATCTCAAAAATCCGACTCACCGCTTAACTCCAACATTTATACCTACCTACCTACGTACCTACATAGCCTGCAACCCCAAAGTCGATATTCTGAAAATCAGAAAACCCTAATTGGACCGGTGAATGGGGAGCAGCGATGTGGAGGCGGGCTTCGCGAAGCTACAAGGCGAGGATTTCGAGTACTACATGCAGACATACTCCATCATCCTCGGCCGCAACTCCAAGAAATCGACCGTCGACGTCGACCTGTCCTCTCTCGGCGGCGGGATGAACATCAGCCGCCACCATGCCCGGATCTTCTATGACTTCCAGCGCCGCCGCTTCGCGCTCGAGGTTCTCGGCAAGAATGGCTGCCTCGTGGAGGGCGTCCTCCACCTCCCCGGCAACCCCCCTGTCAAGCTAGATTCTCAGGATCTCTTGCAAATCGGGGACAAGGAGTTTTACTTTCTCCTGCCAGTGAGGAGCATTTTGGGCGGACCGATTGGGCCAAGGCATCACCTGAACAATTCCGGCATTCAGTATCAAAATCAGCAGCCACAACGTCCTGGCCTGCCACCTCCCCCAGGCAGCGGCAGTTCAGGTTATGGGAAAAAGGGGAAAGGGTGGAGTGATTATAATGATGTGGGGGAAGGTGGTGGTGCTGGGGAGGAAGGGTCGTCGGAAGGGAGGAGGATGAGGAGGATTGAAGGTGTTGATGGCTATGCTAGTTATGGTTCAAGGGGGAAAGGTGGGTTTCCAGGGATTTCTTGTGATGCTCCAGTTGTTTTGAATTTTTGGCCCGAATGGAATTGTCTATTTTCGGTTTACTTCATCTTCGCTCGTCCAATCTGTTTTTCTAAATTAGTGTGCAAACCAATATGATCTTGGCTAGAAATGCATCTTCAACATATAATGTGTTGCTTTTGCTTTGGCAGCTCTGGAGCTCCTCAACACGACTCCTGATTCGTTTTAAATGGTTTTATGCAAATAATAATATTATTTCTGCTCCATTTTGTTCTGCTAATTTCAGTGCATTGATTAGCTCCTGAATTATACTGGCGTTCTTGGTTAAGAATTCCTATGTTATTTTTGAAATGGGTTTTAGTCTATTCATGAAGTATGGAGTTCCATATAGCTTCTTTAAATTAGATAAAAACTATCTACGTTCAGATGCATAGTTAATGGTTGTTCAAGATACCGACAGTTACGATTTAATCTGGATATCATGCAGATAAGAAGGCTGATGGAAGGTCACGAGCTGACAGAGAAACTGATAACCAACAGCTTCTACTGTTAGAAGAAAAGGATGTTGTGTCGTCTGTTGCCAATGTGTTATCTGATCTGTGCGGCCCTGGAGAATGGATGCCGATGGAGAAACTTCATACTGAGGTCAATCCTTCTCTATAATCTGATTTCCGGCAATTAACCGTTTTCATGGTTTAATGCCGGAATTTTGCTTTCTTCTTTTCTATTATAGTAAGTGGATGTTTGCATCATGATCTGGTGGTTTATCTAATGTCTCTATTCACATTTAATAAAGTCTCGCCTGGGCCAGAGGCCATGGTTAGACGTCATCTTGGGGGAGCCAATTTTGGGGCTCTTAGGTGTGATGTTGTGTTTGTTGACATTATTGACTATTTGACCTGTGCTTTGTTTGCTTGATGATTGCTATTTGGTGTTTGATCTGGTTCATTGTTGTTTGATCTGGCTTACAATTATTTAGTTTTCTGTTAGAAGAAAATAAGTTAGATTATCTTGCTCTGGTGAACTGAGCAATAGTTGGGAAGCTTTTCATCAAAGCCATAGGTAAAGTCATGATTTTCTCCGATAACAACCCTACTATATATAACCTCTACTATTCATGAATAAAGTTTAATTGTTCCCATATTCAGATGGCAACTTTCTGACTATGGTGATCACAGCTAGACTCTAATGCTTCTATATAAGTGGTTAAGAATGAATTGGAAATTCGACAATGGCAAGGCAGATTGTGAAAAAGTTTCGCTACGGAAAGTAAAGATGCGGATTGAGTAGGTTGCAGCATTTCATAGTTGTTACAGTGCTGAGAGTAGAATGGACTAGAAGATGCATGAACACATAATTATTGATCCCTCTGAAGGAATTACGAATTTTTCTAGCTCATACCCAGAAATAGAAAATGTTCCTAAGATAAATATTAAAAGGTACTTTGGGATTTGGCTAGTTACAAATTACCCCAGCTGACATTAAAAATCTTAGAATGTTACTCTTGAAGTTTCCATATGCTTACTGATTGCGCAGCTGAAGGAAAGTGTTGAGGTCATTAATGGCCCCGTTTGTTTTTCAGCTTTTTGCTCTCAAAAGAGCTTTTTCATCCATTTAATTGTTTTTTTTAATCAGTTAAAAAAATGTGTTTGGTAAATAGCTGTTGCAAATGGCTTTTTGGGATCCATCCGCCAAATTAAAAAACGCTGCTTTTAGCAGTGTTATGGTTCAACTTTTCATTGTATAAAAATTAAATGCCTTGGTTGCCCCTATTTTTCTCTACGCCCCATTAAAAGTTTTGGTTCATCCATTTGTTTTTTTTTTTAATTCTTTTCTTTTATTTTTTTTTTTTAATTATAATAGTATATATTGCATTTGACTTACATTTATATCTTTAATTAGTGATGACTTGGTGTTGACTTTGTTTATATGACGTAAATTTATTTACTCGATTATGAAATATTTTTATTTTATTATTATTTATATTTTTATCATATTCAAATCACTTTAATAAATATTTTAAATATTAATTATTATCATATCCTAAATAATTATAAGTTCAACATGAAATAAAGTATGTTGATGTCCGTATAAATAATTTTACATGTTAACAGCTAATTAAAATATCTAATTTTATCACACACTTTTTTACAAACTGCTAACACGATCAGTTGGTCAAAACAGCTAACGCAACCCGCTGGTCAAAACAGCTAACGCAATCTGCTAACAGCTAACAGCTAAAAACTGATTACCAAACAAGGCCAATATCTTTTACCTTTGTATCTGTCAAACTTTTCCAACATTACAAATAGCCTCAACTTTTTGGCTTACTATTTCATTTTTCAATTTTTCAAAATACATCAAAGAGAAGTTGGAGCATTTGTAATATTTGGAAGGTGCAGTCATAAATTATTTGTTATTTATGGTGTCAACTGACATTTGTGGAGACAATACAAAATAGAATTATACCTTGATGGTGATTTTCTAATTTTAAAAACTTGACTGAGGTTTGTTTTTCTACCTCAGGTGGAGTTTAGGTAATATATACTCCCTCTGTTTTTAAAATAATTGTCGTTCTAGATTAGAAGAACAAAATTACGTAGTTTAAGGAATTAGTTATTTTACCATTCTACATCTCTTAAATCTCCTAAATTTTATTAGGATTTTGCTGCAGGAAGAAAAATAAATAAAAAAATTGTACTCTTTTCTCATGTTGTTGGAATGAAGTAGGAGAGTATGAACTAAAGTTACGTAACAAAAGAATAAAACATGAACTAATCTACATACTTTTAGGATTTGAGATAATATTAGTTCATAGTTATCCAAAATGACATTTAATAAGCAAAAAGAAATGTATACCCAAACGACAATTAATAAAAAACGGAGGGAGTATTGTATTTGTAATAGGAGTGGGGGTGGTGTCCTATTCTACCTATCGCTGGTCACATCATTTTTATCCAAACTGAACAAACATGTGACGAACAGTAGGGTTGTAAAAGAATTGAATTTCTTAATTCGATTCATGATTCGAATTCGGTATACGTGAAAATTCGAATTGAAATTCATAATAGTATTTAATATTTGAAATTTATTCAAATTCAATATGGACATATTTGATTCGAAATAATCGAATATATTATACGTAATATAGATTTTCTCTTACAATATATATAAGTATATTAAATATAAAAATATTTTTGTGTATATTGTTATTTAATAAATATATAAATATATTCAAAATTATGTTAAAAATAAAAATAGTTGGTACAATATAATTTTTAATATATTTATATAAAAATATAAAAATATATTTTTTATTTATAAATAATTCTGAAAGCAAATTCTGAATTGAATCGAGTATACTCGTTTATTTTAAACGAATCGAATACGAATCACAAATTAAATTCGATTACGAATAGAATACGAATGCAATTAGTTGATATTTTCTCATATCCGAATCAAATAGTTGAATATTCGCTTCGATTCGATTTGTTTACGACCCAAATAAAAAGTGAGCCAAACCAACTATAACACGTTAGCTAATCTAACTGCAAACTGAAGCAAATTAGGCAGTATGCCATTTTTTTGTTGGTTTATTTACTAGTTGATCACTTATTTTATGAAAAAAAAAATAAAAATAAACTGGAAACGACATGCTAAAATTTTGTGCAAAGCTACATTGCGTTCAATATGAGCATATTTTCCCTTTTAATGTAAATAGTAGTTCATTGATTGGAAATAAAACAAGGATTTGTGCAAACTTGGAGTTGAAGGCCAATTCAAAGGCTCTTTTCTTCTTGTTGTTTGTTAATCCAAAACACCTCATCAATGGACGCAATCGAAGTCGACTTACATATGGTTGGGTTTGTGCCTTTGTGGGATGTGTGCGCTCTTGGGAAGTAGCTATATATGACATGAACATTCCACCCGAAAAGATAATAAAATAATAAGTAAATAAAAACTAAAAGAAAACAGAAATTAGCAAGGGATGAAATTAGCGATGGATGGTTACCTATGTGACAGTGCAAATTAGCGATGGATATCTTAAGCCACATTATAAATTTAGAGATGAGATATAGCCATTAGTATTTGTAATATCTGTCATTAATGTTAATGTTATTTTGGCTTTTGTAATTACATACTTGTGAGCGATGGTGTAAACATATTTACCTTTTCTCATTTTTACTACCACTGTGCGTTCTTTCTTTTTTCTTTGCCCCTTTTTCCTTTACTTTTATCTTCTTTCGCGCGTGCGTGTGTGTGTGTGGTGTGTATGTGAATGGGTAATGAATAGCCTCCATTTTGTTTTACAGTTTTAATTAAAGTGGTTTGTAAATTATGCAGTTGGAGGAACAATTCGGCAGCATTTGGCACCACAGTCGAGTGAGGAAATATCTGACATCGGAGGATTATTGTAGCCCAGAAGCCCACGGAAAGCCGTGGTTTGGGCTGCTAATGCTGCTGAGGAAATATCCGGAACACTTTGTGATCAACACAAGATCCAAGGGACGAGTCACGCTGGAGTTCGTCTCACTTGTATCCCTCCTCTCATGAGAGACCAGTCATTTGCATTATTTTGCAAGTGTAACAAAAAAGTAACTACTTGTGTTGACTTTTGATGTCGTCAGTTTCAGGTTGTCTACAACCATTAAATTAATATAGGTTAGGCTTATGACTTTGCTTTTCACCTTTTGTTGTTTGTAAAGGGAGTATTTATGAGTCATATTTTTTTGTTTTACTGGTGCCTTGTGGTTTAACTTTTAAGTGCACATCTTGGTAATGCAGAAATGTCACTGCCTTGATTACATGATTGTGTAACGCAGTGTGGGTAGTTGATTCGCATAACAAGAAACAGAGATTGTGCAGTCGCAGCACACGTCTACGAATGATTTAGAAGCAAGGGGATTGAATTTGTTTAGAAGAAAAAGAAAAAGAAAAAGGAAAATATTGAAGTGGTTTCGTGTTTAATGAAAATAAAAATTCATCTTTTCTGCATTTGTAAGAAAGGGAAGGTGCGAGAAAATCTGAAATTGAGACCAATTCTATTTTTGAAGATTGAGCTCGTTGGCAGGTGGTTTACTCTAAGGTAAGTTTAGATTTTCGTGGGGTTTTACTTAGTAAAGTCTTTTACGAGACATCAAATGTAACTACGAATTAGGATGTCTTGTGCATTTTTTGTCTGACTATTTTTTTCACTTGAGTTTTGTGACAAGGTCCAATGAAACATATATTTGATTAATAAACATTATCCAAATATAAATTCATAGGTATAAGCTCGAAACCCATCAGATCATAACTAATGTATATTATAGTTCTCTACGACTTTTTTCCCTCACTCTCCATCCTTCTCATTTTTTCTCAGGGATGAATTCACTTCAGGCCTGGGTTGGGCTGAAGATCAGGCCTGTTTTTTCTTTTCTCAACTATTATCTTATTTTCTTCTTTTATTTTTAGTTTCATACCCAAATGCCAATAAAAAAATAAGTCCCAATTGCCCAAACAAATATTATATCAGCGTAAGTGTTGCACTTCACCTATCACCTTGGACTTTTCTTCCTCGCTCAATTGTTGCGTAGCCTTCCTTCTTTTTTCTTTCCTACCATTTACCTCTGCGGATTGCGTTCATCGGCCGCCGAATTTCGCCGTCAACTCGTCAACGACGACCCGGGCCAACCACCACTGACCACTCGGCACTCCAATTTAGAAGGTACTAAACAAAAAAAAAAAATGTCTTTCCAAACCTTAAATGGTTAGATTATCTACTGCGCCATTTCGCACAATATGTGATAACTGTGATTAATTCTAATTTCTGCACTTCATTTAGCTAACGCCTAAATCCTAATGCTATAATTTTTGTATTGTACCTGTTGTTTTNATGTAATTTGTTCAATTAGTTGTCTTTTATAGATTTTGCACTTTTGGTTTTGGAACTTTGGTAGATAATTTGTTTGTTGTGAGTTTATTTTGAGCGGTTGATCATTGGGTATAGAATGTTGTTGACATCCGAGTTCACCCCGAAAAGGAACCGGACAACAGGTACCTCTCAAAAGCCGAACCGAAGACCCGGTTGAGTGCAAGTGCCGAGCTGAATTCTAGATTCAATTAGCCCTGACATCCCCGCGGGTCCATCCACGAGCCCGACGTTTGTGCTGTTCAGACACCGGTGCCGACCTAAAGCAGGTGACGGGCTGAAGTACGGTCCCGGAGGGCCAGAAGAGTGGAATGAGTTTGAGAGCCGACCTGAAGCCTCAGGGCAGATGCCCCAGAAGCCGACGCGGGGCCCGATAATAGTATAATAATGCCACTTGGAGAGTAATCATTGATGATTGGACGGGGTATCAAAGCCTGCAGGTCTACGTCCACTAGACAAGACATAAAGCTGGGCAGCATTAAATGACCCCCATGTATGCATTAAATACCTGACAGGCAATGATGAGGAAAACCTCAAGTCGCATTTAATGCCTGTCAGGGAGACGCCGAACTGCCCTGCCAGAGTACTGTATGACAAGACTGGTGAACAGTACCTGAACAGTGCCGCATTTAAGGCCACTATAAATAACAGCCCACCTTATTTATTTCTGGGTTGTTGAATCCTCAATTAGCAAACTCCCTCTCTCTAAATTTGTACTAAAACCTGTGTAAGAATCTGTAAAGACATCACAAGTTCCGACATCGTACTAGAGGCCGACCCAGTGATCTGATAATAAAATATCAACCAAAATTTTCCTTACTTCACTCCAGTTATTTACTTTTTTAACCGTTGACCGCAAACGCCCGTCAACAGTTTGGTGCTAGAGGAAGGGCACCATAAGTTACTTGGTGTCAATTTTTCGATCTTGTGGAATCCCGTATCGAATTCATCTTTTTTCCATCTTTCACTTCCAAAAAACCACTCGAAATGGCTTCATCAGGTCACAACGAGTCCACCAAGCAGTCCGGCGCCCAAGTCCCTGCCCCGCCTGTCCCGACCTTCGTTGCGGCTATGCAGCATCCCGACGTCCTCAAAGCTCTCGAGGGGGTCTTCGCGAAGGCGCTCGCGAGACAGGCGGCAGGGGGAAACACCGTGGCGCCCACGGAGAACCCCGACAACACTCTGCTCCATACCCCCGAAAAGGGGGCCGGGGGGCAAAAGAAGAACCCGGCGAAATCCAAAACCACGGCCCAATCACCCAACCTCGAGGCCCGGAACCGCCGTGATAAAAGCACCAGGTCGACGCCCACCAAGCAGACGGGTGAGAGCCATCTGGAGCAGAACCTTCAAATCGTTTGCCGTTCAGTTTACCACCGCCTAGGCGACAAGAGTCAGGCGAACCGCGACCTCAGGGAGGTCATCGAACGGGGAAAGGCTATGGGACGCGACACTGACGAAGTTGCGGCCCTCAAGCGCAAGATTGCCGAGCTAGAGGGTCGACACCCACCTAGGAGTGAGCTGTCACTTCCTCCCTCCCCATGATTGACCCCCCCAGATCGTGGATCACGCTTCGCCCCTTTCCCCTGACATTCTCTGGGAGCCTGCACCAAAGAAGATCAAGCTCCCACAGCTTAACCCTCATGATGGGAGCTCGGATCCAGACTCCCACCTCGGCCTCTACACCTCGTGGATGGACCTACAAAGCGCCACAGATGCCTTGCGCTGCCGCATGTTCTCCCTGACGTTGGGACCGAAAGCGCAGAGGTGGTACCATTCTCTCTACCCTCATTCCATTTCCACTTGGGGGCAGCTCAGGTCGGCTTTCCGGTCGCACTTCATCGGATCGCAGATCAACCTCGCCCCTAAGGAGTCCATTGCCAACATCGTCCAAGGTGAGGACGAGAGCTTGAAGGATTACATCACTCAGTTTAACGACGGAGTCCAGAACATGGAGCGGTGCCACCCTGATGCGCTACTGATCACTGCCCAGGGTGGCCTAAGGCCAAAGACGCTGTTCAAATGGTCCTTGTGCCAGAAAAAACCAACCACTTATCAAGAATTTCTCTCCCGAGCCCAAGACTACATTATGGCGGAGGAGTCCCGATCCCCACGTTCGACGCCTCGCCGACAAAGGGCAAGGCGAAGGAGGAAAAGTCGGGGAAGCCGAGCAAGTCGTTCGCCGAAGTCCGGGCTCAGCGAAGACAGAAAGCCGAAGAGCTGAAGAAAAGCTATCAGAGCGTCTTTTCGGTAGGGGCAGCCGCGGTTTATGAGAAAATTAAGGCGAAAGGACTATTGCCGGACCCAAAGCCAATGTTCACCGACAGGGACAAGGTTGACAAGTCTCATTACTGCACCTACCACAAGGCACACGGGCATAACACCGACCATTGTCGGAATTTGATCTCGGCACTGCTCCAACTGATTGATGACCCGCAGTTAAAAAGGTTTACCCGCTTCGGCGAAATGAGAAAGAAGGGAGGCCGTTTCGAAGAAGGCCTCGACAGCGAGGATGAGGCCGACGTAAACCCCCGAAGAAAGAAGCCGCAGCAGGGTGGCCCCCACGAGATCCTGACTCTCAGCCCCACCCCTCGAGACGAGGCTGGTACCTCTAGGGGCGTGAAAAGAGATCGACCCCCACCGCAGGAGGATGATCACGCCGGCTATCCGCCTCGGCGCGTCAACACGAGCCGAGGTGAGTCCTTCCTTTCTAGGCAGCGGACCAAGGCCTATGCCTGGCAGGCTTATTACACCGGGCAGAGAGTGATGCACGCCAACGGCAGGCCGGCGGCTGAGCCAACTCCGAACAAAATCTCCTTCACCGATGAAGACGCCTTCTTGTTCGACCACCCCCACTCCGACGCCCTGGTGATCACGACGCAGATCATGGCGATCAAGATCCATCGCATCATGGTCGACACCGAGGCCTACGCGAGCATTCTTTACTATGACACCTTCAAAAAGATGGGGATCGACAAGAAAGAGGTACAACCCTGCCGCGAGCGGATCCAAGGCTTCAATGGGCAAACAACGGCCCCCGTCGGCCAAGTCACGCTGCCGATCCAGTTTGGAGAGAAGGGGCAGCCCACGAAAACGATTCTGGAAACCTTCAAAATCGTGGACTGCCCAAGCGAGTATAACGCCATCCTGGGCAGGACGGCCCTGTACAAGCTGAAAGCCGCTGTCTCCATATTCCACTACTCCCTGAAGTTCCCGACCTCGGACGGAGAGAGGACTCACCGCGGGGACCAGAGAGAGGCGCGGGAGTGCGTCCTGACCATCCCGCGCACGGAGATAAATGCGGCAGACCCTCGCGCCGACACCGAGGCGACAGACACTGGGCTGGCACACGATAGTCCTATGGGCAACCGCATGCTGGGAAACAAGACAGGTTCGCACCCCTTGACCACGCTAAGTGTCGATCCCGTCAACACGGGACTCGAGACGGAGGTGGGCAACCCGACCGATGCCGGGCTAGATAACCCCAACCGGGGGGACGACCGCATGCTGGAAAACCAGACAGGTCCGCTCCCCTCGGTTGGCGATAACGCCGGCCAGGCCGAAGAAGACTTCGGGGTCGACCTTGACCTGGACAGAGGGAGAAGGGCCGGCAAGGACCCGGCCATCGAAGAAGACGAGCTTGACCCCCGAACCCAATATGAGGAGAAACGAGGGACGAAGAGGGCCGAACCTATGGACGAAGTTGAAGTCATCTTCCTTGACGAAGAGACTTGTCAGAAGCAACTACGGATAGGGAGCAAGTTGTCGGGGCCGCTCAAGGCTGAGCTGACCAAATTCCTCCAGAAAAACGCAGACGTCTTTGCATGGACCCACGAAGACATGGTCGGCATCGACCCGCAGGTCGCCTGCCACCGCCTGTTGGTCGACCCCACGGTCAAGCCGGTCGGGCAAAAACAAAGGAAGCTCGGCCCAGACCGACAACAAGCCTTGGAGGAAGAGGTGATCAAGCTCAAAGACAATGAATACATTCGCGAGGCCCGGTATCCGACCTGGGTGGCCAACCCGGTACTAGTGAAGAAGAGCAGTGGAGCATGGCGCCTGTGCATTGACTTCTCCGACTTAAACAAGGAATGCCCCAAAGACAGCCTCTTCCCCATATCGACTACATGCTCGACATCACCTCGGGGCACGAGCTGATGAGCTTTATGGACGCATACTTCGGCTATAATGAAATCCCCATGCACCTGGATGACGAAGAACACATCTTCTTGTACTCAGCACGCGGGCTCTACTGCTACACAATGATGCCGTTTGGGCTGAAGAACGCCGGGGCCACATACCACAAGATGTTCGCTAGTTTGATAGGTGCATGTATGGAAGTGTACGTAGACGATATGCTAGTTAAATCCGTGTACTCGTCCGACCATGTTAACGATCTTAATAAAATGTTCTCTATTTTGCGTGATTATTCGATGAAGTTAAACTCGAAAAAATGTACTTTTGGCGTTGGTTCGGGAAAATTCCTGCGATATATCGTCAGTCAGCGTGGCATCAATGCAAACCTCGAGAAGATCAAGGCGGTGCAAGACCTTCAACCGCCAACATCGGTCAAGGGAGTTCAGAGTCTGACCGGCAAACTCGTCGCCCTGAGCGGGTTAATCTCCAAGTCCACCGACCGCTGCAAGCCTTTCTTCGACGCCATTAAGAAAAACCACAAGTTCGCGTGGACGCCAGACTGCCAAAGGGCGTTGGAGGCTATAAAGGAGACCCTCAGCCGGGCTCCGACAATGCAGAAGCCCCGCCCAGGTGAGATGCTTTATCTTTACCTGGGGATTTTCGACGTGGCTGTGAGCGCCGCTCTGATTCGGGAGGAGGACTCGAGCCAATTCCTGATCTACTATGTGAGCAAGGCGCTCCATGATGCCGAACTGCGGTACCCGCCAATGGAGAAGCTTGCCTTCGCCCTAGTAACCGCAGCCCGCAAGTTGAGGCCATACTTCCTGGAGTACTCAATCACCGTCCTCACAGCTTACCCGCTTAGACAAATCCTACACCGGCCTGACACTTCGGGACGGCTGGTGAAATGGGCGGTAGAGCTGGGACAGTACAACATCCACTACCAAACCCGAACAGCAATAAAGGGGCAGGTACTATCGGACTTCATAGCTGAATTCACGCCAGGAATCGAGGAAGCGAACGGTGAGGAGCCTTGGGTGATGTACGTTGACGGGTCCTCCACTGCCGGACGAGCAGGCGGAGGGGTCGTCCTCGTGGATCCCCAAAAGAAACTCTTTTGCCATTCAATCCAGTACCTCTTCCCGGCGACCAACAACGAGGTCGAATACGAGTCATTGCTATCCGGGCTCGCCCTGGCCGAAGCCATGAGCTTAACCGACCTCATCATATACTGCGACTCGATGCTAATGGTCAAGCAAGTCTCTGGGGAGTTCGAAGTCAAAGAGCCAAGACTGGTCCCGTACCTGGAAATGGTGAAGAAAAGATTGGCCAAACTCCAGACCAGGATAGAACACATTCCCCGGGCAGAGAACGTGCAGGCCGACGCCTTGGCCCGCCTCGCCTCAAGTGCCGGGGTGGAAAGCGTCGAGTATGTCCAAGTCGGCCACAAAGAACAACCTTCGGTGATTGACGCTTCCGTCCTAAGTACCGGTCAGGCCTCCGAAGACGAGGAACCGAGCTGGATGGTCCCGATCCGGTCATATCTCGAGACCGGTGCGTTGCCATCTGACCCAAAAGAGGCCAGAGATACTCGGGCAGCTCGATTTACGATCGTGGCCGGTGAACTATTCAAGAGGGGATACTCGGCGTCTTTACTCAAATGTGTAGACGAGAAGGGCGCCGAGTACATTCTCAAAGAGATCCACGAGGGCGTCTGCAGAAATCACTCCGGCGGCTAAGCCCTCGCCCACAAAGTCCTCAGGCAACGGTACTATTGGCCTAGCCTGAAGAAGGACGCCCTGGACATGGCCCGGAGGTGCGAAAAATGCCAAACCTTCGCGCCGAACATCATCCAGCCTTCCCAGCCTTTGAACTCGATCTTTAGCCCGTGGTCGTTCGCCAAGTGGGGTGTCGACCTGATCGGCCCCTTACCCACTGGAAAGGGCGGAGTGAAGTATGCGGTTGTCGCCGTGGATTACTTCACAAAATGGGCAGAGGCCGAGCCGCTTGCTACCATCACCGAGCAGAAGATGATTGACTTCCTATAGAAATCCATCATATGTCGCTTTGGAGTGCCGAATTCGATAACCACTGATAACGGAAGGCAATTCGAGGGGAAGAAGCTGGAGGTACTTTGCGAAAAGCACGACATCAAACACTTCTTCTCGACACCCTACTACCCCCAATCCAACCGCTAGGTCGAGGCTATCAACAAAATAATCAAACAAGGGCTCAAGGTCCGACTCGAAGCCGCGAAAGAGGCCTGGCCAGAAGAACTCCCAAGCATGCTCTGGTACCGCACCACAGCCAGATCATCCACCGGAGAAAAGCCGTTCTCCCTGGCATACGGGACCGAAGCAATGATACGCGTCGAGCTCGGCGCCCCTATCTTCCGAGTGGCCAACTTCGAAGAAGAATCCAACTCCGAATCGTTCAGAGCGAACCTCGATCTGATAGATGAGCACCGGTCACAAGCCGAGCTCAGAAATGCAGCGTATAAGAGGCGGAGTGAAAGATACATCAATTCACAAGTCAGGCCACGCTCCTACCAGGTCGGCGATCTGGTATTAAAAAGGGTAACAGGACCCGATCCCGGACCACTCAAGCCGAAGTGGGAAGGGCCCTACAAAGTCAGCGAGGCCCTCCCGCACGGGGCCTACCGTCTCGAACAAATGGACAACACCCCCCCACCAATACCCGTGGAACTCGGCATTTTTGAAAAAGTTCTACCAGTAGGTTTATGGCAGTCTCTTGTAATGATGTTTTGTAAGAAGATTGTTAAGCCTTGTAAAGATATGTAATTTTCACTTCTTGGCGTTTATTTTTGGTAAGGATAGATCGAGTCGAAGCGGCGTAACTAACGTAAGGAACAATGTGTCGTCTAGGATCTGTACGATGACCTGGTCAGCACTAGCTCGACTCAACTAGGAAGCTCAGTCAGGCCAATAATACCACTGAGTCCGAACACGAGACCGGTCCGGTAAGCTGCCATGTAATTATGTACAGGTCGGGTCAGTACGATGGCCTGGACGGCACGAGCCGGGCTCAGCAAAGTAGCCCGATAAGGCCACATGCGCCAACGTAAGAAATGAACGACGAGCTCGAACGCGGAGCTCGACATGGCTAGGCCACCACCCGATCCAACGGATGAATCAGACAGGTAATATGCCCAAGTAAATAAAGAGTGCCGAACTCCACCAAGGAACCCAGCACCTAGACTAAACTAACTAAAAAGAACTTGCGAAATGCACATAAGTACACCAAAAGCATAAAAACCCATTCAACATCATTCATTCAAAATAAGTCCAAAAAACATTCATAATACAAAGCGCCAAACCGGCACAAACATCGTCCATCCAGAAGTCAAGGGCCACAAGCGGCCGAGCACGGCACGCAGGCCGAAAAAAAAAACACGACTAAGAGAAGACCTCGGGACCTTCAGCGACGGCCTCAACATCTTGAGATGGGGCCCACCCCTCAGCCTCCACCTCTTTAGTCCCCGAGGTGCCGACCCCCACATCGGCATCCACCGCTGCCTGCGCCGCCGCCGCAGTCTCTTCTGCCTCCTCCATCTGGGCGACCACGGTCAGCACGTTACCGCGCCTCGGCTGAAACTCGGGGTCCGGGTCGGCCTCGGGTACGAACGACTCGTAGTCCAGAAGAAGCTCCCTAGGGCCCAACCGCCATGTCTCCGAAGAAGGAATGGCGTCGAACTTCTTGAAGCCGACGACAACGTCGTCGGCCCAACCACGGAGCTTCCGGACCACCACGGCCTCGTCGGCGTCAACCTCGCAGACTTGACCCTCGAAGTGCAGGTCATACAGGCCTGCCTTCTCGGAGAGTATGGCCCTGAAGTCCTCGAGAGAAAGCACCCCGGCATCGAGCCGCTGGAACAGCCAGTAGAGGTTGTAGGCCGCCGCCATGTCCATGCTCTCCCTCATCTCCTCGAAATACTGGGATTGAACCTCGGCGAAGGTCGCCGACGGAGGGAGAGCTATGGGGTCACCATCAACTTGCTTCGCGGCCTCTTTCAAGAGGTAGACCTGGGAGGTCAACCTCTTTCCGTAGTCCGCCAGCTCAGAGACTCGCTCCTCTACTTTTTGGTGAGTGCGGCAACCTCGGTGGCGTAAACCTCGGCGAGATGGGCCAAGTCAGCTTTATGCTTCATCTCAAGACCGGTCACTTCCTCGGCCTGGAGTTTCTCTCTTTCGGACAGCTCGGCAGCCCTCCGCTTCTCCAACTCGGCCATCTTCTCAGCCCACACCGTCTTCTCCCGGGCCAAGTCCTCGACGGCCTCAGCGGCCGCTTTCTCCGCCTTGGTGGTCGCCCCTTGCTGAAGACGAGCTCGTTCTCAAGCATCGAAACCCTCTTAGTCTCGTCCTTCAGCTCGCTGATCCGGCCCTTAGAGATGGCGAGGTCCTCCTCGGCCTTGTTGCGGGCGGCAACCTCCCTCTGCATAACCCCGGTGGCGTGCACCATCTCCACCATAGCCCGACCCATAGTCGCCAGCGAGTGCTGGACAAGCTGCGTGGGGGAGAGCATGGTCACCGCCGTCTCAGCAACCAGGGTCCAGGCAGTCATCACGGCCCGCGCAGCAGACATTACCTCCCCAGGCAGGTGATAAGGGTTGGGCAAGTCAAGTGGGACCGCCGACCTCGCATCGATGAACCATTGATCGGGAAACAGTTCAAGGATCTTGCTGAGGCTGGCCTGCGGCTCGGGTTCACATGTACATAGGTGGAGGACCCGACCTGATGCACGAAGGCAGACGGCTCGCCAGCAAGAGACGCCCTCTTGACCTCGGCGGCCTTGTTTTTCTTCGGAGGCGGCGGAGCCTCGTTCTGCCTCTCGGCTTTCACCTCCTCCTCGGCGTCCTCCGGCTCTTCCGCAAGGAGCCGACGCTTCTTCTGCCGCATGGCAACGGACTGGCCGGTAGTGCCGTGGCCACGGACGGCACCGGCCTCACGAGCACCGGTCCAACCGCCGCGACCTCCATCCAGGCCTCCACGTGCAGAGTCTGGGGCAACCAATACCGGGCCGGAGGGCACCTTGACTTCCCGAGGAAGAATGTTCTCGGCCTCTGAGTTCGGTGGCGCGGGCGCAACAGTTCCTGCCAAGCTTGACCCTGAGGTCTTCTTTTTGCCCTGCCTCGTCAGAAAATCCATGCGGCTCGCTATCTTCCTCTCTTTCAGTGAGTTTGGGTGGGCGCGCGCGTGCTTGTTTGCCTCCTTTACCGAGCTGAACCCGCACTCGCGAAGGAGGGGATAGTATACTGCCCAAGAAGAGTAGAGGACGGGGTCAAGGCAAGCATAAGTAGATATACACACACAAGAAAAGAAAAAGAAGAGTCTAAGCGGACCAAAGGCACAATACCGAGTTGGAAGGACTTGCTGCTGTACTAAGGGCAGAGGCCGTGCAGAATCAGGCTCTCCTCGGCAACAAGATCCTTATAGTACCGCTTTTCTTCCGCAAGTCCCAATAAGGTTTCGACCTTCTTCACCAGGTCGTCACTTGGATCGACGCGCGGATTGTGGATTGAAATGAAAATACCGACATGTTAGCACGGGAAGACACCTAATCAGAAGGGAAGAAACGAACAGAAAATGTAACTTACAAGCGCTGGAGATGAAGGCAGTGGACGGATGTCGAGCCGCTTCGAGTGTTATCCATTCGCCGTCGACCCAGAACCACTCCGGCATGTAGTCGTGCAGCGACTCGGGGACCTTGTGGATTAAGGACTTGTCCACGACTGGGGAGACGGAGCTATAGTAATTGTCGGTCTCTTCGGATTTCTTGAAGACAAACAGGGCCTTTACGTCGTCGCTGGTCGGGTCGGCCCAGCCCTGCTGACGGAAAAGAACGATGAGACTGACCAACCGGGCAAAGACTGTCGGCACAAGTTGACTGATGCCGATATCGAGGTCACTAAGGATGTCGTTCAAAGCTCTCGGTAAAGGAAATTGAAGGCCGAGCAGGATGCTCGAGTGGTACACGTCGATGCAGCCCGGCGGGGGGCAGTGGATACGCTCACCGGCATAAGGAGCGAAGACTCGAACCCCAGGACCAAAACAGGCCTTTCCCCTCAACTGGACGAGGTCGACATCCCTTAGCACCGACGCAGTCGTCCAGGCAGTTGCCGATGCGGCGGATGGGCAGACGCGCGGAGGGCGGTACCAACACCCAGTGGTCACGGCCTCAACTGCAGCGTCGGTCTCGGCGTCCTCACGACCCATGGGAACCCGTTTTCGTCCATGGGTATCACCTCGTAAAGTCTCAGTGAGGAGTTTCGCATCGACGTCGCACTCTTCTGCAGAGTCAGCGCCGATTTCCTTTCCGCCCACCCTGGCGCCTGAAGGGCTGGAGCCGAGGTCGATAATATCTATCGTGGAAAACTCTGGAGGGCTATCTCTGCGTGGGCCCACCGCCGCCGCCACCGGTGTCACATGAATGGCCGAAATTGGCCTAACCCTAAGCGGCTGCACTGTCCCCGCCGCCGGAGGAGAGTAAACAACCATCTCTCCGGTCTCCTCCGCCATATATCCCTCATCTCCGATAGGGAGATTCACCGCAGAACCAGAAAAGTTCGACATAATCGATAAATAAGAAGAAGGGTATTGAGAAAGGTGGAATTACCGGCATGAGAATCGTCGAAAAGCTCGGGAAGTCTTGAAAGTTGCCTTGAATTCTTGCTCGGAAACTCAGAAACTCGGAGGTTCGAAGGATTTTGGAAACCGTAAAAGTCTTCCGAGAAAGACGAAGGCCAAGATATATATGGATCCTCGTCCAATCACGAGGCGACACGTAGCCAGCGTTTGAAATTCAAAATTAAAAGCTCAATCCGACGGCTGGGGAAAATGTGATCCAACGGCTCCGAAACGATAGCGTGGATATTACGCGCCCACGAAGTCTGTCGACATCTGAAGCGACACACCGCTTGACGAAGACGAGTCGAAAGGTGCCACGTGGAAAGGCTCTGAAACGGCGCGACTTTCCATGACCGACAGGAAGCGTAACGGGCACGTCGCATTAAATGGCCCGTCGCCAGATCTGAGGGGGACGGACGCGACGACAGACGAGAAAACTTCGCCAAGTCAAACTCACGTGCCGAACTCGCATTCCACTGAGCTACGACCAGAACAAGTAAACTCAGACGCATTCCGAAACGACGACCTCACAGGGGATACCGAAGACACCCCCTCCGAGCCTGGGGGCTTGTATATTGACATCCGAGTTCACCCCTAAAAGGAACCGGACAACAGGTACCTCCCAAAAGCCGAACCGACTCCCAAAGCCGAACCGAAGACCCGGTTGAGTGCAAGTGCCGAGCTGAATTCCAGATTCAATTAGCCCTGACATCCCCGTGGGTCAATCCACGAGCCCGGCGTTTGTGCTGTTCAGACACCGGTGCCGACCTAAAGCAGGTGACGGGCTGAAGTAAGGTCTCGGAGGGCCAGAAGAGTGGAATGAGTTTGGGAGCCGACCTGAAGCCTCAAGGCAGATGCCCCAGAAGCCGACACGGGGCCCGATAATAGTATAATAATGCCACTTGGAGAGTAATCATTGATGATTGGATGGGATGTCACGGCCTGCAGGTCTACGTCTACTAGACCAGACATAAAGCTGGGCAGCATTAAATGACCCCCATGTATGCATTAAATGTCTGACAGGCAATGATGAGAAAAACCTCAAATCGCATTTAATGCCTGTCAGGGAGACGCCGAACTACCCTGCCAGAGTACTGTACGACAAGACTGTTGAACAGTACTTAAACAGTGCCACATTTAAGGCCACTATAAATAGCATCCCACCTCATTTATTTCTGAGTTGTTGAATCCTCAATTAGCAAACTCTCTCTCTACTTTCTCTCTCTAAATTTGTACTAAAACCTTTGTAAGAATCTGTAAGGACATCACAAGTGCCGACCTCGTACGAGAGGCCGACCCAGTGATCTGATAATAAAATCACAACCAAACCGCATCTCTTTGTCTTTTCCTTACTTCACTCCAGCTATTTACTTTTTTAACCGTTGACCGGAAACGCCCGTCAACAAATGTAGAAATGTTTAGTTCAAAACATTATATTTTAACTCATATTTGGCTTAATATATAGGCATATTTGGCTTATATTGGTATTGTAAATTTTCAGAAATTAACCGAGAGTGGAGATCGAAAGTGTATGTTATGCTAACTAGATTGATCCATCTAGTTATGACGTTACCAGTTTCTACTGCTACAACCGAACGAGCCTTTTCAGCCATGAAGCATGTGAAGACAGCAATTCGTAATAAGATTGGGGATGGTTTTCTCGAAGATTGTTTGATTTTCTTCGTCGAACAGGAGTTTACAAATAGAATAACTGTAGATTCTATTATTGATGAATTTTATTCTGTAAAGCTCGTTGAGCACAACTTCAGCGAATATTTGAAGAAAAAATATTATGTGGTTTTTATGAAAATGTGTATTTAAAATTCTAGCCCAGTCTACTCTTAATTTATGGATCCGTCACTATTTTTTCTTATATTTGTATGAAAGGATTAATGTTACAATACTCTACAAAACCAATTTCTTTTATATTGAATTGATGAATTATCATCTAAATTGTTTGTAACTCCCACAAAAGGCAAAAGCCTTTCAAGTTTCAATTCATCTTCTCAATGAATTATTGCTCACCCTTTAGTCGAGAATTTTGTAAAACAAATACAATAAATATGTTTGATCCAAATGTATATATTTATATATATACATATATATAGATTGGTTCCGATGAGTCCACATACTTGAAGTGAGTATGTAAGACTCAATCCAAGTCATTAATTATGGATCGCGATGTATGACCATGATTTTTTATTTAATTTTAATTATTTAAATATTATTTAGACCATTCTAGCGTTGGCTGTTGAATCCGACGTTGATCGTTGACTTTTGGCGTTAACCTCCAGCATTGGCTGTTATCTTCCAGCATTGACCCGTTGGTCGTAGTCTGCCTTATGTATGAAGTAAATATGCCTTAAGCAGTATGTACTTGATATGAATCAAATATGCAGCTGGTATGAATTGAATATACAATCCTAATGAACTAAATATGCCCCAATAATATCAATTAAGTGCACTGGTTATAAATTAAATATGCATTATGTATGAACTAAATGAGCATTTTGCATGAACTAAATATGCGGCAAAAATATTCAATTAAATGTGCATTTTATATACATTATCTAAATATATTAATTATTATTTTTTATTATATAGTTAATGTGAATTTCAATTGATTAATATGAGTCATTCATCTACAAATAAATAACTATGATTGGACATCACATGAACTAAATATGCACTTTGATGACCTAAATATGCATTTCGTATGAACTAAATATGCATAATGAATGAACTAAATATGCCTTATGCATATAATTAATTTAAATAAAATAAATATGTATTATGATGAACTAAATATACATTATGTATATATTTAATTTAAATATAATAAATATCAACTATGATGAATTAAATGTGCATTTCTTATTACCTAAATATGCATAATGAATTAACTAAATATGCAGTATGTATTATATAAATTATATAATAAATTAAAATAAAATACCATATCAAATTAATTATATAATAATATTCAACAATAACCCAAGTATGCACTGTTTATGGACTAAATATCCACTACGTATGAAGTAAATCCGCATTTTGCATGAACCAAATACGCCGCGAAAATATGCAGTTAAATGTGAATTTTATATAATTAATTTGAATATAATAATTAATATTTTTTACATGTAATTAATGTAAATTTCAATTGATTGATATGATCCATTGATGTACATAAATAAATGGCTACAAGTGGACCTCACATGAACTAAATATGCATTTCTTATTCCTACTTATTCATAATGATTAAACTAAATATGCATTATGAACTAAATATGCATTTCTTATTCTCAAATAAGTATGCATTGTTTATAACTAAAATATGCATTATGTATATCTAAATATGCACAAGAAATAAACTAAATGTAAATTAATTATATAATATAAAAACTCAAGGGCCATATTATAATTATTCAAATTATAAATAAATTACAGACTGAACCTAAGGATCTATGTTCGATTCTCTCTCTGAGAGATTTCAATTTCCGTTCATCTCTCCCGATGAAATCCATAGTTTCCGGCTATCCTTCTACGCAGGGATTCTATTTTCGTGTCTTTGTCTTTCCTGTTGTATCGGTTCTTCTGGTTTGGTTTTCTTTCCCCAATTTGGGGCGTCTTTCCTGGGGTTCGTATTCTATGGATCATAAGCATCCAACTAATTATGATGACGACATCTCTGATCGTCTCAACGTCTTCTCTCTATCAGAAAAAGAAGAACTAGTATTTGATAGTGCTCAAGACGACATTAGCGTCAGTGATGATGAATGTCAAATAAGCCTTTTTGGCAAAATAATAGGTGATAGGCCGGCGAGCTGGATTGGAATCAAGAGAGCCATGTCTCAGATTTGGAAGCTAAGCCAGCCTATGGAAGTTAAGGATCTCAGCCCCAATTATTTCCAATTCATATTTCAGAGTAGAGATGACATGAAGAAAGTTGTTAACGGTATAAACTAGAGTTTTGAAAATCAATACCTTATTCTTAAGTAATGGATGACCAATATCAACAGCAAGCACCCCAACTTTAAAGAGCTAAATCTTTGGGTCCATGTTCAAAATATTCCGCTCAATTGGCTTAGTACTGAAGTTGGTCTTAAGATTGGGAAGGCTTTCAAGAATCTCAAGAATGTTGTCATAGCAACTACAGGCAATCATGGGGGTAAGTTACTAAGACTTTTGGAAACTTTGGATGTTGATGAACCTCTTCCTAGAGTTGCTAAAGTTAGACTGGGTGATCAACTGTTAAATGTGAGCTTTAAACATGAAAAGCTCATGAATCTCTGTCACTACTGCGGCAAGATTGGGCATTTAGATCGAGGCTGCAACAAAAAGATGGAACACATTAGCAACATGTTCCTTAAAGAGGGTCAGTATGGTGATTGGATGAAAGCTGCAGAGAGTTATAAATGGGCTCCTGTAAGTCTATCTGATTCAAGAACCTCTCCCCCACCAGATTCTCCTATAGTTGCTGCACATGAAAATACTCAAAAGACCTCTTCTAGTCAGAAGGACTTAAACAATCAATTAATTGCTAGTCAAGGAGAAACTCACTCACCAGCTAAATCACTGAGCACCAAACTCAAGTCCTTAAAACCCATTCATGCTGAAGACAGTGCAGACTTCCCCCTTCAAATAGTGGAATTTTTTACTATGGACATTGAGAAAGGGGATACATCAGCTAATCTACAGATCCCTACCTCACATGAGACATTCACTTTTCACCAAACTCAAGTCCTTAAAACCTGGAAAAGAGATGAAAGTAAAGTTGGGAGATTGCACAGAACCTCAGTGTCCCCATTAATCATAGATCAATTGTCTAGAGGCAAAAGGGGTAGACACAGGCAAGAATCAATAGAAGCAATAGAAGAGAACATTGTCATCAATCAGGTTCCTTCTAAGAAACTCAAAGCTATTTCAGAAGAAGAGGTGGGGGTTGCCAGCCTTAAATGCACCCCAGCGATCAATGCTAGCTGTGGTGTGGAATTGTAGAGGGCTGGGTGGGCCCTCTACAATTTCCCAAATCAGAGAGTTAGTTAAAACTCACTACCCACTTTTTCTTTTTCTTTCTGAAACCAAAACACAACATGCTTTTGTGAAGTCTGTAGGTAGGAAGTTGGGTTATGCAGATAGATTAGCTATAGTTGACCCTATAGGTCTTGGTGGAGGTCTTCTTCTCTGCTGGGATCCACAGGTTCAAATTCTTAGTTGTGTTTGGAAATATTTTTACTTTGCAGTAGAATTTCAGTATAATTCCCAAGCTATTCGGTGGGGTGTTTATGTATACTTTAATGCTTGTAAAAATATCAGAACTGACCAGTGGTAGGAGTTTGTGGAAGATAAAACCTCTTGGGGTAATCTTTGGTTTGCCATTGGTGATTGGAATGAAATAAGGTCAAATGCTGAAAAAGTTAGTGTAATACCAAGGAGTCCTATCAGCTGCCAAAGTTTCAATATGTTCATCAATGACATGGAGATGGAAGAAGTCAAGATGGAGGGATACCCTTTTACTTGGTGCAACAATAGAGCAAATTAAGGTCTGGTAGAAGAATATCTTGATAGAGCCTTTGGTTCCTCTGAGTGGCTTCAAGGTTTTCCAAATACAACAGTTTCAAACCTTGTCAGGGAATGCATCAGATCACACTCCTCTTATTATAGATTATGGTCTTCCCAGAGAAAGGAGAAAAACAAGATTTCACTTTGATAAAATGTGGATAGGCAAGGAGGGTTTTGAAGAAACAGTCAAGTCAGCTTGGAGAACTCAAGGCACAAGCACTCCTTTCTATCAACTGAAGGAGAAAATCAAAAAAGGTAGAGCAGATCTTCTCATTTGGAGCTCAAAGTTTCAAACTCAGAAGCAGGCCCTCATCTCCAATTTGACCAACAAGCTGCAAATCTTAAACCAGGACAAATCAGGCACTCAATGGGAAAGTTGGGAGATTACAAGAAGGGAGTTAGAGAAAGCTCACAGGCATGAAGACATGTTCTGGCAACAAAAAGCCAGATTGAAATGGCTTAAAGAAGGAGACTCCAATACCTGTCTTTTTCATGCTCTCACACTCCAAAGGAGAAGGCACAATGCCATCTCTAGACTTATTTCCTCCAGAAGCCAACCTATCACCAATCAGAATGATATTGAAGCTCACATTGCTAACTTCTACAACAACCTTTTCTCATCAGAAGGAAGTTGGGGTGGGGATGTTCTGCTCCCTCTAATTCCCACTACAATCTCCTCTGATCTCAATGCAGACCTTCTAAAGCCAGTGGATGAAGAAGAAGTCAGAAAAGCCATATTCAGTCTTCACCCTGACAAAGCTCCAGGTGAAGAAGGTATTAGTGCTTTATTCTATCAGCATTTCTGGTCTCTTATCAAGAAAGATTTGTTGGCTGCAATCCTTAGTTTCTTTCAAACAGGCATGCTCCTTAAATATTGGAATCATACAATTTTATCCCTCATCCCTAAGTGCAACAACCCTGAAACTTTGAATCAATTCAAACCAATCTGCTTATGTAGTGTTGTTTACAAAGTCTTATCTAAAATTCTTGCTCAGAGACTAAAGCTTTGTCTGAATCAGTGCATTAGTTATCACCAATCAGCTTCCGTTCATGGCAGACAACTATTAGATAATGTTATAATTGGACAAGAAGCATTTCACTATCTGAACAGGCATTCATCTGGTAGAAACTGCTTTATGGCTCTTAAACTTGATTTAGTCAAAGCTTTTGAACGGGTTGAGTGGATTTGTCTTAAGAAAATCATGCTGCAAATGGATTTTCACCAGGATTTTGTGAAGCTTATTATGGTTTGTGTCACTTCTGCCTCTTTTTCTTTCAAAGTGAATGGGATTGTAAGTGGTTATGTCACTCCATCTCGAGGAATAAGGCAGGGGGATCCTCTGTCCCCCTACCTATTTATCATTGTGGCAGAACTCATATCAGCTCTCATCTCAGATGCTTGTAACAAAGGTCACCTGCAAGGGTTGAAACTCTCCAGAAATGGCCCTACATTATCTCATTTGTTATTTGCAGATGACTCTTTGTTTTTTGGTAAGGCAGGGGTGGACCAAGCTATTGTCCTTCTTAATTTTCTTGAGCAATATAGGCTGTTTTCAGGGCAACAAGTTAATTTACAAAAGTCTGCAGCATTTTTCAGTAAGAATACTCTAGTGCAGCTTCATCATTCTATTTGCAGTACTTTAAATGGAATTGTTGCTCACAGATCAACCAGGTATTTAGCATTGCCCCTGGCATTGG
>BKCP01009403.1:4031557-4045970 GCA_008636005.1 Striga asiatica | reverse complement strand
AAAAGAAGAGGTATTTGATTATCTTCTTACTTCTGTGAAATTCAAACTCAATAGCTGGAAATCAAACTTGCTAAGCCCTGTTGGGAAGTGTTGCTCAAAGCTGTGGTTCAAGCTCTTCCCATTTTCTCTATGTCTTGCTTTAAAATTCCACTAACTCTTTGTTTAGAGATATCCAAATTGTGTGCTGAGTTCTGGTGGAGATCAGGTAATCAGGATACTAAGGACATTCACTGGAAGAAATGAACTCTTCTTACTTTTCAAAATTTCAAGGAGGTCTGGGTTTTCTTGATTTCAGATTGTTCAATCATGCATTGATTTGTAAGCAGCTCTAGAGGATTGCTACCAATCCTCAACTCCTTGTTAGCAGAATTCTGAAGGATAGGTACTTTCCTAACCATTCTCTTGTTCATGCTGTCAAAAGTCAGAGTGGGTCTTGGATGTGGAACTCTTGGATAGATATGATGCCTGTTTTTTCTCAGTGGCTTAAAGTTGAAATCAGAAATGGTGTCAATACTAGAATTGCAGATATAAATTGGGTTCCCAATATTTCCAAACCTGCTCCCCACGTTTTGGAGCTTGCCAGGGATCATCTAATTTGGGTCAAGGACTTGCTGTTGGCTATTGGCAGAGACTGGAATGAATGACTCATCAAACAGGTATTCTCTGATCAAGACAGTGTAGCCATTCTAAGTATCACCACTTTGAAACCTAACAAAGAAGATAGACTGTACTGGGGGCTCCATCAGAAAGGCATATTTACAGTTTCTAGCACTTATGCTCATCTTGGTGATAAGAAGCTTTCACAACTGGACATTTCTGAATGCAGTTCTTCTACTTCTAAAAAGAAAGCCCTCTTGTACAGATGCTGGAAACTGAAGATTATGAACAAGATCAAACACTTTCTTTGGAAATGTATTTCATGTACTCTCCCTATGGCAACTCATCTGAAGAAAAAAGGTCTTGACATTGACACTACCTGTACCATCTGTGGAGCATATCCTGAAACTGTGGAACACTTGTTATTTTCATGCTCAAGCGCTAAGAGATTATAGGATTTATCACCAGTGCAATGGGACACAAAGACTTGCAGCTCTGAAACCTTTAATGGATGGTGGCAACAAGTCTGCTCTCTTGACTCTTCAGAGGTAGCTGAAGCAAGAATTCAATTGTGTACTTACCTGCTTTGGTGGCTCTAGAAGTCAAGAAACCTGTGAGTCTTCCAAAAGTCCCTCATTCCAGCTCACAGATTGATCATTGCAACTCATTCGAATTGGCAGGAGTACATTCATGCTGCAGGATGATTTATTTATTGTAGCTTTTGATCAGTTGTTTCAGTGTATTTGCTCTGGTTTTTCTTTGTAGTTTGGATTGCTCTTTTTGGTTTTTGGAAATTTATCATCTTGCCAGGCTTTGTAGCAGTGGCGAGTGGTAAATTCCTATTTATTTTCTCTTTTTCCTCTTCTTTGTCCCATTTGTTGAGGTTTTAGGCCATCTCGAATGTGCCTCTCTTTTTCTTTTTTCGGATTGTTGGTGTTATTTGTAATCTGAACTATTTTCTCCTTTGAGACTTAGTAATACAATCTCTATCGTTTCGAAAAAAAAAAAGAACCTAAGGATCTAACTGCAATAACTCTTAAGTTTTTGAAATTGCACTTAAATCCCCAGAAATTATCTAATGTAAATATTTTAAGGTTGGCATTAAATCGACAAACTCCAGTGAAGCTGGAGTCTACATTGGATACTGTAGTCGTCCGAAAATAAAAGGGAAGTTTTGTTATCTTATTCTATTTTATTTTATTCCCTAAATTTTATTCAATTGAACTTATTAATCTGTTTATTATATTAAGAGGAAATCGAGAAGGAATCTACAAGATATCCTTTCCTTGGAACAGCCGCACTTGATTGACAGGAAGCGTCCTACTTACCATGCATAGGAGTCAAAGCGCATAGAAGAACTTCCTTATGTGGCATCAGAATATCGCGAGAAGAACTTACCATACTCGAGATGACTTTCGAATAAGTGAATAAATCTTGAGATCTTGGACGCAGCAATTTATGGGATTGAAGATTGCAAAAAAACTTACCATGTTCGCGATGAGATAAAAAACACTCGCACGTAGAAATAATATACACTTTCGACGAGGGATTGATTTTTATTACATTGAGTGCGAAATGTTCTTCAGTGAAGTGATTAGAGTTTACGTTTATTTTTATGAGTGAGGAGACAAGAGCCTGTTGTCGATCTCATTGAGCTTGAAAAAGTATTCTTTTGATCTGTTATCTTCAGTGTTCGGGAGTAACACTTAGAACGACTTGAGGAATTCGAGTTGTTAAATCCACATGGAATTTGTGGTCGGAAAAGTAGTTGTGTGAGTGATTGCGTTGTAGGTAGTGCAGAGGGAGTTTTCATTGTAAATCCTATTGTAATGGGCCAAACACTTACATATATGAAAGAGTTTTGGAGGGGGAGTGGGATGCTCCCCTGAAGGTTTATGTTTTGTAGAACCCTACTTCCGCAATTGTGTGAATTTACATTTAAGTTTACAGTTTTATGCACTTAGCACAATTCTGGTTTATCTCCCCATAATTTCATTTGGCACCAGAGCGGGTTTTTGTGAGTATATACGAAGATCTTGAGGATCTGTTTATCGAGAAGCCATGAATCATGGTGCTAGATCCATGTCAAGGCCTCCGCAATTAAACGACTCAAACTACTCTTACTGGAAATCGATGATGACCATCTTCCTGCGATCACTTGGGAAAGGTGCTTGGGAAAGTGTAGAGAGTGGATGGACTCATCCAGTTGCAAGGGAAGCACCTACTAATGGAAAAGAGACCTCAGCAGGGGTGGTACTGAAACCAAGAGATCTATGGTCAGATGCTGAAAAATTACAAGAAGAAGTGAACTTTCGAGCCTTGTACGCAATTCTGATGGTCGTCAACCAGACACGACATAAGATAATAGTTAAGTGTACAACTGCAAAGGATGTGTGGTGGATTTTGGGGCGTCGGTTCGAAGGTTCAAAGGCAGTAACATATCCACGAGTGACCATAGCATTCGATGACATCAGAATGAAGGAGGACGAAACCATTGAACTTTATTATGCCAGGTTTTGTGATTTGGTGAATCAAAGTGCAATGCTAGGAGAGGAGATCTCGGAAACTCATCAAGTCCAGAAAATTATGAAGACGTCACTGTTAGGGTATACTGCTAAAGCTCGGCTTTTAGTTTCTGAAAATACCATTTTGAATGACATTCATGTTTTAGTCAAGTATATGTGTCTGCAGTTTATTTATTTATGCGAGCACAAGTTTCTTTATTTTGCATTGTAGATAATATGGTTCGATGTGTCGAACAGAAAGATCATATTGTCAATTCCTTGTAAAATATAAATAAATAATTCTCAGTCTAGACAGAATTGAACAACCTGTTGGAAAACAACTATAGTGTAATTTTGATTTAGTTGATCTTTGACTGATGAATTCCACTAGTACTTTGTGAGTATTGAATGGACCACATACGAGAAGTTTATTGGAATATTGATCAAGTAAATAATCTTGACCTCAGTAATTGATGTTGTAACGCCCCGTTATTTTTAAGTGAAAAATAACATTTTATTTTTTTTTTCAAAAAATCAGAGTTAATTTTTCAAAAATCAATTTAAAGATTTATTTAACGGACGCTACTCGAATAATCACATAAAAATCATCCTGAACATACATATCTCATGCCAAACAATAGCGTTTATTCAATCATGTGGAATACTCAAATAAAATTCAAGATGATCAACATATCCAAACTCCAGAGTCATAATAATAATCCAAATAACAATCCAGTTCTGAAAATCCCAAACAAGCATTAAAAATCCCAAAACAGCATATTCAGTCTCCAAACGGAAATAACTAAATCTAACATGAGAAAATCAAATGATAATAGTCAAGCGGAAGCAGGTAATTAAGAGATCAGCACATATAATGACCCCGCCGCGCTCGTCTTTCGCCACGACCACCAGCTCAACCTGAAAGATAGTTAATAGTGGGAGTGAGCAACTTAGCTCACCATACCATGCAGTATAATCAATATAAAGACTTAAAATCATGGTCGCAGTATGTAAGCAGATCGGCTAGTCTACCCTCCCTCAACCTAGCCATTCATGTGATCACACCTAATCCTACCAGACAAAACCCAAGTAGGTACAGCCGCTATGCAAGGACGGGAGCCGTCAATATAACCAAAGACGGGAGCAACTGCAGAGGTAACCTGCACACGGACTAAGCTCTTTAAAGGCTAGAGTTAGGCCTCATAGACTACCGGTTCACATGCATACATAGGTCATCAAGCCAAGCATTTATATAAATTAACATACATGGTATTTAAATCAACTCTCACCTGATACTGCAGAGGATGATGGTGAATTCACGTTCAAACAAGAGCGAGGGCTCGACTCCTCTTAATCTTCTTTGGGACTAAGGCCACGCCCGAAGAAAAAGCTAGGGTCAAGTATAAAGCTATCGGAGATGGCTCGACGCGCTGTTGCTCTCAGCCCGGGTGTCAATTGATCTGCTCAGTAGCCCGCTGGAACCGGGGAGGCAGTGCAGTGGTGGTTCGCGGCTGCCAGCGTGCGTGCGGGCTGAGCAGCGGCTCAGCGTGGCACACGTGGGTGTCTTTAGCAAGGTGAAAGATTGCGGCTTCCTCGACAAGGCTCGGTTTAGACTCGCGGTGGCTCGGTTTTTCCTTGGTGGAGATTTGCGATTCTCCGGTGAGGCGTTGTTCGAACAAGGACGGTCGCTGGTGGTCTGTGGATCTGCGGGAAAAGACTGTTGTGGGTGGACGATGGCGATCGGGAAAACGCCGGGAGGAGGAGAAAGTTGTTCGCTACTCGCTGTAGTTCAAGGGTCGGTCTCGTCGACGAAGGGGTACGGCTGGTCATGGTGGTAGCGATGGTGGTCGGGTGTCACAGATTCGCGACGACTCAGAGGCAATTGGTCGCGACTGTGTAATGTTGGCGGGCTGGAGGAGAAAGGACGTGTGAAGCTGATGGAAATTTTGGAGAAAGAGGGCCGAGGGTTTGAATTTTTCGGATCTGTTCGAATTTTGAGCGAGAAGAAAGGGTTGATGGTTGGTGTTGCGAGAGAGAAGAGATTTGAGAATTGATACGGATATTTCTCTCTCTTCACGCTTATAAGGACAAAATTTGAGGGAAAAGATGTAATGCTATCAATTAGGATAATTATCCCTTAAAGAGTAGCTTAATTGGCACATAAACCTCAATAAAATCGATCAAAGATGTGTTTTGAAATTCAAGCTCAAGTATAGTGCCATCATATGTCTTTGGGCCGCAATATTGGGTCAATTGGGTCGACATGACTCGAAAACGAATTAAAACAGATAAATGTTCGGTTTACGCGATTAAACCGAAAATCGTCGAAAACAATTAAAATCTTATTCAAATAGATCCTAATAATTCTAACACATAAATAATTAAATTAAACCACACAATCATTCACATAAATATATCACATAGCAATAAAATATATAAGCAGATAAATAAGGCAGACAGAGACGAGCAGTTTATAAACAATAAATCGAGCAATTAATATAAAACAAGGGAAATAATCAAATAAATTTCAAATAAATAATATAATATTCAAAAAAATTTAATAACCGAACGGAGCGTTACAGATGCGTTCTCTTAAGTCGTAAAATATTAAACGGACATATGTACTCATAATTTATTTATTTGATTTGCCAAGGGTGATTCCTATTTTAATTAGGATGACATACTCGGTAATCGGTATTTTGGTAAATAATGATGTTTATATGGTGTGTTGTTAAAATTATTTTCGGTCACTATCTCCCGTTCCCTTGGGTTGATGACGTTCCCGAAATGAGCTCAGGAAGGATTAAAGTCCAACACAATGATTAAAAAACTCAGTGGTACTAATTTCGGATCCGAGAGATAAAAGAAATTGATTAATTATATTGTCAGTAATTAAATTAATCGGACGTTATATCTTAAACATATGGAGGTAAATCGATCAATTAAATTAATTACATAGGGGTTCGAATTTATTTAATAAATTGGAGCTAAATGGGGAGACTAATAATAATACTCAAGTGAGATGTTTTATTATTTATTCAAATAGGACTAGAATTTTCCTAAGTCGGAGAATCTAATTCTTTCTAGAATATTACCAAAGTTCGGAAGACATGGAGTCTTCTGGTAGGGTAATTAAGTTGGAAAGGATTAGAACTTCTAGAAGGGAAAGGAGTTGGAAGATTTTATGTTTCCTAACCTATTTGAAGAAGCTCATATTTAGCACATCCTTAATATCCCTAATTCTAAAGTCTTTCTAGCCCCCAACTAACTTTTTTAAGCCTAAACCTCCGAGAAAATTTCTTTATGAAAGTATTTCTCCTTAATGGCTTTACTCATCAACAAGTAAGGATTTGGTGATATTCTCCGAAGTTGTTTGCCAGAAGAGCATCATTGAAAGCAAACATATTCTTAAAACCCAGCCCTCCCTCTAACTTGTAATAAGCTAATCAATCCCAAGAAGCCAAATGTACTCATTTTTTCCTTCCAGATCTTTTCCCCACTAAATGTCAGCAGCAATTCTTTAAATGTCTTAACAGACTGACACAAACAATTTAAAATAAGACATAGTGTAGGTAGGATTGCCCCAGTGAATGTTTATTAAAATCTTCCTTCTTGCTTCACTCAGAAAGTTAATTTTCCAACTGGTAACTCTAGAAATCACTCTCACTCACATACTTACAAGTTTCCTTTTTAGCTATACCTATACCCAAAGGTAACCCTAAGTGCTTAGCGGAACTGACAACTGTGATTTATTGTAGAATTTGGAAAATGTCCTCTTTGGTCTTGATATTAGAATTCTTGAAAAAAGCACAGAAGATTTTTTAAGATTGACTTTCTGGCCTGAGGCAGCACAAGATGATTCAAGGATTTTTCGAATCAAAACAGCATGTTGCACATTGGCTTTACAAAAGATAATGGCATCATCTTCAAAGAAATGGCGACTGATACTAGGAGAAAATTTGTCTATTTTAATACCAATAAAAGAGCTATATATACAAGTCTGCTTTAGTAAGTTAGAAAGAGCTTCAGAAAGAATGATAAACCAATAAGGGGACAGAGGGTCCCCTTGCCTAATACCCTTAAAAGGAGTAAAAAAACCGGAGGGACCTCCACATATATTGAATGAAAAAAAAGCATAACAAATACAAGCAAGAATCCAGGAGACAAATCTATCACAAAAACCATCTTAAGACATGCAAAGGAAACAAAGAGCCACTCAACTCTGTCATAGGCCTTGGCCATATCCAGTTTGAGGGCCATAAAGCAGCTTTTCTTAGCTTCTACCATTCAGATAGTGCACACATTCATTGGCAATAACATCATTGTCTAAAATTTGCCTTTCAGGTACAAAAGAAGATTGGTTAAGAGAAATGCAAACATTCAGAACCCTCTTCAATCTATTGGCTAGAATATTTCCAATTATTTTATAAGTCACAGTGCACATGCTTATGGGTCTAAAGTCCGAAACTCTTTCGGGATTTTTTATTTTAGGGATTAAGGTAATAAGAGTATGATTGGTTGCTTTGGAGATTCTACTGTGGTTGTAAAAACCACTCACATTAATAAGATAGGTCAATTGAACCTTCCCTCTCCCGAGATTCAGCCTTGCAAAAGTTGGTTCTTATAGTGTTCCAGGAAGATTGGAAAAAAGGGGAGTCATCCCATCAATGCCCGGGGCCTTTTGGATCCATACTAAAAAGAGCATCTTTAATTTCTTCCTCCTCTACAGGCTTAATACGGTCTTGGCTCATTTCTACAATGATGGAGGCAGGAATACCACTAAGGTCACAACTATTCAAAGAGGGATCAGAGGTCATAAAACGATCCTTAAAATATCCTAAGATTTCTTCTAGGATTTTCACTTTACTCCTACACCTATGACTTCTTTTATTAAGAAGGTTATCTAAGTTGTTGAATTTTCTTCTCTGGCTCACATAAGCTTGAAAGAATTTAGTACTATTATCTCCTTCTTTATGCCACTGAACTCTAGATTTCTGTTTCCAAAACAATTCCTTCTCTATATAAGCTTGATTCAGAGTTTCTTTACAATTTTTCCAATCTACCCAATCCCTATTTTCTCCTAGAGTTCCTAACTCAGTTAACCTAGAGTTGCAATGCTTGATAACTGGGTTGCATTAGTGTAACGCCTCGTTTTAATTTAAAGAATTTACCGAATTTATTTATAAAAATCAGAGTTATTTTTCGCAAAATCCCAATTTAAAACTTTAATGATTAACGGGCGCTACTTAACTACCGACAGCAAATAAACAATTACGAACAAATATGAAGAACCTACACATGCATAAACTTACAGTTCTAAAACAAATTGTTCAAGTTTCAAAACCATCCCAACATAATCCTGATGTTCAAAGTGGAAGCATAAAATAAGTATTTCAACACGAAACCAATGGTTCAACCAACGTGTTCGAAGTTATTTGAAACGGAAACATAATAATCCTAAGTAAATCAAATAACCCAACATAGATAATAAAAGCGGAAGCAAAAGACACATCAATCCAAAGACCACCACTCGATCGTCTCTCGCTGCCGCCGCCAACCATGCTCAACCTACAGATAGGAAGAGGAACAAGAGAACAGAAGGAATGGGGGTGAGTAAAACCATCATACTCACCATTACCGCACAGTATATCTCGCATAAAGATTCATAACTATATATAATGTATGCATAGAATCCAGATCTAACTCCCTATTAGGCCCTATCGCAAACCTCCTATGTACATACAACAAACCTTCTGACCAGACATCGGCAAGGATGTAACCGGATACATTCCCCACCCCGGATGCAACGGGCATATGATCCTTTCCAGGAGACAGTAGAGCTGTTTTTCTCCCTCCGGATACAACGGCACGGGGCGTCACTCCCAGATGCAACGGGCAGGCAACCTCTCACGGATTATGTATTCGTCAAAGGAACTATCGACGGGGCACTTAGACTAGGGTTCTCACGCATACAGAAGCTATCAAGACAAACATTTATACGAAATAACAAGTGCGATAATTATAGATTCAACATAAATGAACCCACTTGATTGTAACGATAAAAATCACAATATACGATTCGAACGGTAGGATTTTGAGGTCAACACCTCCGGACATCTACACGAAATCAAGATAACTCTCGATTACAACTAGTCCAACAAACACTCATCCTTAGTCGAATCCGTCGACTAAATGACTCGTGGAATTATGGAACAGTCGACTCGACTCGAACCAAATATGGAAAAAGGCACATAATGGAGGACCTCAAAATTTACACCACTTACATAACATGTAAGGAGGACCTCATATATTAAAAATCATGCCCAAACTCAAGAGTTAACATGTTCAACCAATAAATCGAGCAAATTGACAACTAACCCTCATTTTCTAGTTGACTAGGCAAATGAACGAATTTTGATTTGAAATTTGAACACATAATAGACATTATTGAGTACATCAATATCACCAAGTTTCCACTTAAACATGCGTTTTTATAAAATTAATACAAGTTTTCGGCAAAACCAAGGGTGAATTTAATGACTGAACAAATGAGTGAATTAAGACTTAATATTATCATGCAAACAACTACAGCATGCTGGGAATGACATATAAAAATCTCAGGCAAAAACAATGATCATGTGATTTATGATAATTATTGCAAGATTCAGAAAAATACAAGTTTTTTATAAAAACTCAACAAAATGAATCCAATAATTTCTGGGCTTTTTAAACTATCAAATACCATATCAAATAAGCATACTGATTGAGTTTCATACATTTACATCAAGAATTCAATTTTTTATGGATTTAACAAGATTCAGCAGATTTGAACAATTAATTATTAACATAGGCAAATGACTTACAAAAATTATGAAAATTTTACACAAGGTACAAACAAATCTGGGGGGCAACATAACCGAATTTCATGATTTTTGGGCAACAATATAATTTTTCACGTATTTTATAAGTTGCGGCAATTACATCAACTTCAAAAATCCATAACTTGAAAAATATAAACCCAAATTGCACAAGGTCAAAACCATTGTGATCAGGACACAAAAATGTTTCATATTCCAAAAGATTTCCGTGAGGTAGCCTCAGATCATAAGGGTTTCGAATTAAACCCTATAGATCTACTACATTACAATATAATAAAATATCAATTTATATCCTAATAATTCAATTAATTCATGAAATAATATAACATCAGCCATTTGAACATATAATCACATAATATACATGGAGTTTAGTAAAATACCAAACACCAAAGGGGAGAAAATGAACGACGGCTCGATCAGGGGAAGGCTCGTCGATGTTCGATTCCTAAGGGCGGGGAAATCGTCCGCCTGTGCTCGACGTTTGAAGGCGGCTCGCACGTGAAGATGGGATGACTAGAGGTGGAAGCTGGTCGGGCGAGCGAGGGTGACGGTCGGAAGTTGCAGCCGAGACGCGGTGGTCGGAGGCGGCCGCGGGTGGCGTGACTCGGCGTCTGCGCGCACGGGGAGCGTGGGTCGGGAGACGGACTTTCGGCATTTCGTGCGAGGCTGATGAGTTTTCCCGCGAGGGATGGGGAGAAGAGAGTATGAGGGAAGGTGCTGAAAATTTGAAAGTGAGGGAGTGAGAGAGAGATACACGACAGAGAGAGAGAGAGAGAGAGAGAGAGAGAGAGAGAGAGAGAGAGAGAGAGAGAGAGAGAGAGAGAGAGAGAGAGAGAGAGAGAGAGAGAGAGAGAGAGAGAGAGAGAGAGAGAGAGAGAGAGAGAGAGAGAGAGAGAGAGAGAGAGAGAGAGAGAGAGAGAGAGAGAGAGAGAGAGAGAGAGAGAGAGAGAGAGAGAGAGAGAGAGAGAGAGAGAGAGAGAGAGAGAGAGAGAGAGAGAGAGAGAGAGAGAGAGAGAGAGAGAGAGAGAGAGAGAGAGAGAGAGAGAGAGAGAGAGAGAGAGAGAGAGAGAGAGAGAGAGAGAGAGAGAGAGAGAGAGAGAGAGAGAGAGAGAGAGAGAGAGAGAGAGAGAGAGAGAGAGAGAGAGAGAGAGGGAGAGAATGAGGGTGAGTGAATGGGGGTTTTTCCCTTATTTACAAGTCTTGTAACCTCCCCATAATAATTGGTCAAGGCTCATGAAGTGGGATAAGGGCTGATTTTATGGGATAAGGGGGTTACAATTTGAATTCAAAAATTCAACTTAAGATGGCCATGCATGCAAGAATGGCTCGGCCGGCGGAATTCATGCGAACGTGAATCGAGCGGGTGCACGAGGGTGCGGTTCGGTGGCTCAGACCGATGGTTCGGTATGGTCGCTCGCTCGGTTCGAAGTCCCGATTAATAATGATTATTCGGTTCGGGCGAAAATTAAAATACTAACAAAATTTGGCTTGATTTTAATTTAATATGATTTAACAATTTACGAGCACATAATCGAATATAATAATCGAGCACGAAGTAAATAAATCTGGAAATTAAAAATAAATAATAATAATGATCTCCAAATAATCCGGAACAAATGGGGCGGTACAATTAGACACTTTCTTTTTCTTCCAACCAATTAAGCCTTGTCTAACATTCTTTATTCTCTCCTGCATACTAAATAAGTCAGGACCATTCACATATAAGTTCTAGTTTGTTTCCACAATCTGAATGAACCTTTCTTTTTTAGGCCAAGTTGCATCAAAGAAGAACCTTTTTCTTTGTCTGGGTATGTACATTCACATTATCCAACACAATCATACTGTGGTCAGAAGAAGAAAAATAAACATGATTAACTAAGGAATTAGGAAAATCAAGCTCCATCCAAGAAAAGGAGAGAATAAATCTATCCAGTCTTTCTTCTGCAAAATTCTCTCCACTCCTATTATTTGCCCAAGTAAAGGGATGGCTTCTAAACCCTGGATCAACCCCTCCTAAACTCCTTACAAAGTTTCTGAACCCAGCAGAACTAAACTCCTCTCTTATCCTACCCTCATTTTTTCTTGATTACTAAGAATATCATTAAAGTCTCCCCCTTAGAAACCAAAGATCACCCCACTGAAGGCTATGTCTAAGCAAAAAGTTCCACTGATTTTCTTTTTTTGCCAAAATTGTACTGAAATAAACAAAGACTGTCCACAATTTTTAATTTTTAGAATCTAAAGAGTAGCACACGTCAATGCAAAAGGAGTTACAGTTCATTTCAATGATATTCACTTTTTCAGACCAATACAAAAAAATGTCACCCCTTTGCTGCCTATGGGGTCTACATAACACCACCTATCTTGAAGCTTTAGCTTATTACAAGCAGTGATAATAATTTTTTATTTTTTTTTCAAAAAAAAATGCAAAAGCTGGGAGGTGGTGCCTTAAGGTTTCCTTAAAATGAGAAATTGTACAGGGTCCTCAAAAACCTCTACAATTCCACGCACATACCTTCATTGGACACATCGGGATCAGTTAGAGCTGGTTTCCTTCACCTCTAAAACCAAATTTGATATAATTTGTTTCAATCTTTTAAATTTCAAACAACCCTCTTCATTTTCCCCAAAACATTCTTGATCTTCAACAAGGTTTCTCTTGTTATTCTCATTAAGACATTTTCCTTTCATTTTTTGAAAATCCACTTTCATACTATCTACAATATCCCCTCCTCTTTCCTTAATTTTCGTACAAATAAGTGCTTTCCTTTTTTGCCTAAATTATCACATATTAAGGCAGATTGATTGGTGCTATTAGCCAAATTTTGGCTTTGAGTTGAGCCCTCAACATTTTTTTCCTAGTTTAAACTTTTAGCCCCTTCAGAAATTTCTTTTCCTTTTTCAACAAGTCCTATTTCTTCTTCTAATTCTCTGATCTCTAATCTAGGATTGAGACTAGGACCCTCCATTCCAATTGGACTCCAAGATTATTCAAATTCTCTACTCCCACTATCTAGGGTTGGGCGCTGTCCGAGACGGTCTGGGATTTGACCCCAGTACATGTCCCGCTTTTATAGATCGGTCTGGGACTAGACACCATCCCAAATGGACAGGTATCATTCAAGACCGGGACATAACAATTCTGAACCGGAACAAACAGACACACCGATTCAAGTATTTACTTAAACTAAATCACCAAAGAGTATTGATTCCATAATAACAAACATACCGATCCATTAAATTTAAGTCATCACTCACAAACATGTAAGATCTAACATAAACATTGCTTTAAAACCAAATTACCAAATGCATTGTTTATTTATTTATTTATTTTTTTTGCCAGATTATTTAGTTTTGGCTTGGACAATTGAGCTTTTGTTTTTTTATATTACAAAGTTAGAATGCTATTGAAGCTTGGATGCCAAAATAACCTATTGTTATGTAATTGGTACAACAATATTAATATAAAATATAATATTTTGTACGAAAAAAATAAAACAGGTCAAACAGGACGGATCGGGACAAAAATATTCAAAGATACTGACATTTTTTAAAACGGTTCAGTACCGGGATTGGGACAAAAATAAAAAAAAAAAACCTTTCGAAATTTTATTTTTTTGACACGGGACCATTTTTTGTCCGACTCGGTACGGAAAAATTCAGTTTTTTCGCCTACCTCTACCACTATCACTTTTACCCTCCCCACTCCCCTCTTTATCTAATCTTTTCTGCACAGTTTTATCCTAATCTAAATCTGATCTTTCTCCCTTATTTTCTTTTCTACTTTTATAGTCAGATAAATTACCAAAGCCTGCTCTGAGCCATTCCCCATATTGACCAAAGTTAAACATGTTTCTTTTTATATTCTTTTTTTCTTCTCACATGATCCTTCACCATGCCATATATAACCATAGTAGAAGCAAAAGTGTTCGAGGTTTTCGTTCCTAAAGTCCATCCATCTACTGTCGTTCCCCATTCTAATGTTTGTGCCTCTTAGAAGAGGTTCTTTGAGTTTGACTTTCACAAGGATCTTCACCATTCTTCCTCTTGTACCTCCTATTTCTGGAACAATCACATCCATCGCCTGCTCAAACAATTTTCCAATCCTTAATCCTGTCTCTAAGGAAACCCAATGTAGAGGCAGGTTTAGGATTTGAACCCACAACTCAACTACGAAGTCCTCTTCTTTGAATTCACATGTTTCCTTATCCCATACCTTTAGAATCATATACTGACCATCAAAGTTCCACGCCTTACCGAAAAGGATTTTCTGTTTGTCCTCTTCCAGGTGGAAAACGAACGGACGCATTGAGTATAATAACCTAATTGAGAAAGGCCTCTTTGTTTTCCATATTGACTCCAGCGTGTTCTTCAGTCCTCCAATGTTGATATTTTTGTCTCTGTAAACCTTATCAAGGAGATTGAGGGAACATT
>BKCP01009403.1:3994009-4031536 GCA_008636005.1 Striga asiatica | reverse complement strand
GTAATGCCTTCTTTTTCTTTCTCCGAAAGGTCAAATTTTTCTAATTTCTGAGCTAATTCTTCGGCCATTGGGCCTCTTAAAAGCCCTAACCAGAAAAACCCTAACCTGACTAATCCCTGAGAGGAAGAAGATAAAAAAAAAATCCCTAATAGATAAGAGAAAGGGGAAAGAATTCTTGCAAACGACACACGCTACTATTTCCAATAGATGCACAACAACCTTCTTAAAGTAAAAAACGCAAGAGACAAAAACTACAAACACATGAGACAAGAAGGAAAAAGAAAACACTAAAAGAGCACAGAGATAACACCAGAACCTGAGGACAAAAGCCGAGGAACCCTATCCAAGAACAAAGGAACTTCTATTATCTCAAAGGGAGAAAGGTTATCCAACATGGAACTTTTGGATTTTCATTGTTTATTTAACAATTATGATTAGTTTATGCTTGATATATAAACCGTTTATTTTAGTTAATGTAGCGAAATCTGATAATATAAATTTGTTATAAATTACAAATAAAGTAAATATATACGTGAAAGAGACCAATGATTTAAATACCGTACCGTACCGGCAGGTAATAGCGGATACCGGCCATTGGTACGGTACAAATACACTCAAAATACCGGATTTACGGTTATACAGGTTTGTACCAAAATCATACCGTAAATACCGGTCCAAAATACCAGTTAATTAAAAAAAATTATTAATTTAGAAATATAAAATTTAAATTGGTAGTTAAAATGTTCCATTTTTATTTCATTGAGAAGTAGAAATTAATGATTATGATCATTTATTTTTTACTTTTTTGCATTTGATATTATATATTTTTATGTATATTTATATATAGCATTGTATTTGCTAGTCCGGTAATACCACCAATATCACCGGTCGAACCGGTAATACCGCATACCGGTGGCTAGACCGGTATGCCCACCGGTACGGTATTTAAAACACTGAAAGAGACAATAGTTAGTACAATAAAAGTGTCTTTTATATATATGAGAAATATTTATTAAATGTTAGTATTTATGCAAAAAATTTCAAAAAACGGTAGTACATATATAATTTATCCTTTAATTTACCACACTCGATTCTCTAAATATTATGAGGAGATAAGAATATTCGATTTAGAGATTTAATATACAAAAACACATCAAACAATATTATAAATTGTTAAATCTACCACTTTAGATTAATACACTTATTTAATAAGTGATGAATAATCCCATGAAAAATAACCAAAACCTCAAGACTACCCAACTTATCAAGGCTATACAAATTTCTTGTGCATCAACTATTTCCATAGAATCCATGAGAAAATAAAGCCAAATAGAGAACAAGAAAGTAGATTTGATTTTTAGAAACACTTCACTAGGCATCTAGAAGATGGCAATAGTCCAGTATCAACTCATAAGCATTTGAAATCATACACAATAAGATAACCAAAAGCAATTTAAAAACCACCAATAGAGCTCTATGCAAGAGACTCGGTCTAAGATACTAAAAGCAAATTTTTCTGGGTTGGTAGCTAATAATGATAAAATACAGTAATAAACTATCCGCAAAGACAATCACCTTACATAATCTTTTCCACATATTTGCTCTGCCCAAATTTCCGGGACAAGCTCCCACAATTATTGCACATTTGGAAGCATAAAAATGAAAGGATGCTTCCTGTTACAAGACAAAGAGCAGGCAACGTGTTAGTTACAAACAACAAATGTTCATCTTCCAAAAGAGCTCTTAGGAGGAGAAAGTAGTTTTCACGCAAAAGTTGGAGCTCCGTTCAAGTATAAGCTAGAAGAATCAGGAATATATTAAGCTACCAAAGAAGTTCAAAACAGGAATTACTGTTCTAACATGTACGCAAATACTTGTTGAGAGATTCGAAGGAGTGTTCTGCAGGACATGCATATCTCCCACATATTTAAGGATGCAAACAGGAACACGGGTTTAGTTCCCAGATTTTATTGTGCACAGCTGCCTAACAATTTTATCAAGAATCTAGTGATGTTGTAAATTTTGACAAAGAATCCCATCTTGTATCAAATCTAAAAGAGCAGAATTCGGAACAAGAGGAATCCGCCAAAGAACGGCACAGTATATTTTTTCAGTACTAATAAACAAAGATTCTTTTTTGGGTCAATACCAACTTCAGAATTAAATAGTTCCAGTTGGACACCAGAAACATTCTAAAGATCTCTACATCCATTTGACAATTGTTTTAAGAATACTAAAAATATAATCAAATACCAACCATTTCCAGAAAATCGTAATCAAATATAATTATATAGATAAAACAAAGGAAGGTCATAGTTTGCACGGAGATACGGAATATATATATATATATATATATATATATATATATATATAGAGAGAGAGAGAGAGAGAGAGAGAGAGAGAGAGAGACCTCAGGCAATTGAAGTGGTGGGAAGGTAAATTCTGAAGATATCTTTGGCAGTTGTCTTTCTCCTGCATGTAGGACATTTGTTCTGGGCAGCTAGAGCAGCTTTGATGCAAGCCTTGCAGAAAATATGACCACACTTTGTTGATGTCTCCTCAACTAATGCCCCCATGCAAACAGGACAGCTGAATGTGGGCTCCTTTGGTGGTGGAGGTGGAGGGGGAGGTGATGGAGGCAAAGTTACCGTTTGTACACTCTTTCTCTGAATTTGACACACGAAAATAAGCAGTCAATTTTCATCAAGGGCAATGCTACTTGTACAATTCTAGTTGACAACACTAGTTATCACACTCATTGAGTCAAATCTTAACCATACATTTATTTGCATCTCAACTATCTACATCATGCCACATCATGTTGTCACAAAATGATGTACCAAATAATTGTACAAGTAGCTTTTTTCATCAAGAAAACACATACCAAGTGTAATAACCCCCGACCAAACAAATCAAGCAGCATCTGGGCCACTCAAAAGGATGCAACTCATCTGAACTTAAAAAAAATAAGCAACTAAGGTGTACAAAGTGATGGTGATCAATGTCATATAATGCCAAGATGGTTGCAATGAACTGCACAAAATATTAGCAAATCCTGCACCTATTGATCCATCGAAATCAAATTACCAAGTAAAATTTGAAAGTCGATATTAAACATCTGAAGTAGTTATAGGAAAAATGCTTTTGGTACTCATGCAAGTGGGTCAATTTAATTTGTTAAATAGCAAAGAATATTGAGCACATGAACACAAACCCAATTGCAAAAACATATATGGTCCGTACAAGATAATAAGTACTGTTTAACTACATCACCTAGTAAGCCACACAGACACATACATACAATGGGGGAAATTTCATCCTACTTCCACCCAGGGCCTTTTCCACCAAAAGATTACACACACGTGGGCACCCACGCAAGTAGGATCGAATCTACCATACAATGGGCAATCAAAATCTAATTGGTCGGTCAAGCAATTAAACACTCAATGTCCCTGCATGTAAAATGTATCTCAATCCCGTTTAATAGATAGTTTCAAAATACCAGTATAAAATATGCATGTTGAGCCACTTAAATCAACACACATTGTCCACAAAAGGTTTGTTACCTTAGAGGTGCCACTGCCATCCAAATTTATGTATAGGTCACAATTTATAATTGTCTGGTTGGTAGAAACCCTTCTGCGCTTGTAGCGGGCCGGCCTTTCATCTATAATAAAGAGGATAGTGTTAACAGCAGTTTGCATCACCCAGAGAAATGATTTAAACCGGATAAGCATTGAATCAGAATCTAGGAAACATATAAAAAATCGATATTACCAGAATCGAGGTCCACCACAATTGTCTGTTCGCGAGCCCGTCTTGAATTATTTTTAGCCTGAATACAAAAATTTGCAAAAGCAAATCCACATTAGAGCAAGACATACACAAAAAAACAACAATTGGACATGAACAATAAAAGGCAGCCATGTAAAAGATACATATACACACACAACATACTTCAGCAAATGCCCTAGGCGAAGAAATAACAACATCATCATCCAACGCCTCAACATCAATTGACAGAGGCATTGAGGAGACCCCTTGAGCCGCTTGTCTATCCTGTGACCTAGTGTGAATCGAAGGCCCCTCATGATCCCTGTTCTCACATGGTGGCACAGAATTAAGATCAACATTCAACATTCTCCTTCTACTTCTAGTCCTTGTATACCTTCTGACTTGGTCAGGGCTACTCATGATATAATGGATTCCAAGTGCCTAAATACCTGAAAATCATTCATGTCAGACTTTCAGTCAAGCCTTATATATTATTCAGCATGCGCGGAATCTGAGGAACCTTAAACTAAAAAGAACAAGTTAAACCTCATCTAATTAAAATGGCAAACAGAATTCTAATTAAAATAAAACATAGATAGCTTCCCAGATGGTACACTGACCAGATGACCCACACAGAGTAGAACCTTAAACTTTGAGTTAAAAATGAGAAACCTCATCTACAAATAGATTGCAATTGCAATTGCCCAACCTTACATGACAAAAATAAAACAAAAAATAAAAGGAGGGTGCAAAACAGAGTCAGTGTTTCTCATAGGTAAACAGATCATAAAACAGTTACCACTGACCATCAATCACAAGAACATGGCATAAAACATTTATTAGAGATACCAGATGGAACTGTTCAACAAGCATTGCAACTGCAGTCAGTTGACAAGCAACCAGTCTCTTTGGAACTCACTGGTAAAATGAAAGAGAAAAGTAAATAAATAATTCAGTTTTGTAAATCAAACAAGTGAATTATGGATGATCCACACTCCATTTCTTTATCAAAATTCAGCAATGATTACCGAAATATCCAATTCCAAAATTTTAAATCCGCTAAGCAAAATCATCACCCAATTTCACAACTTTCAAAACTAAAATGAGAAATAAAAGGTTCAATAAAACCAAATTCAAAAAAGCCCTAATATTAGGAAAGAAAATCTTCAATAAAATGCAGACTCCAAAAACCGCAATCAACGATTGACGAAGCACACATCACCAAACAATCAACAGCACCCGGAACAAATTAAACACACTGGAACTGCATTAATTCATATTTTTCAAATCAAAACCACAAAAAAGCCACCGAAAAGTACACCCACACATAAAAATGAATAGATACACGAATCGATTTATTAAACAAAATCGCCATTTCTGGTACGGCAACAATGAAAAATCCGACCTGAATTCTTCGATAACGCAGGGCAATAGATAATCGAGCGTTTTGAATGCCGATAAGTTTTCAAATAGGCCGAAATAAAATCAGAAATGAAAAAGTGACAGCTTTTTTCTTATTATTATTAAAAGCCAAAGGATAGATAAGGGAAGTTAATTGCATACAGACATATATTACATTACTCACACAAACACACAGTAATGTGGATTTTGTGTGTGTTGGTGGAGAAAACAAAAGACACGTTTTGCCGCTCGCTGACACGTGAGCAATTACGAAGCTTTGAACCAAATTTATACATGTTTGCTTATATAGAAATTTTTGGTTTTATTTAGATTTTTTGGTTTTGTTCGGTTAATTTTAAAAATGTGGTATGTGATATGACCATATTATTATATACCGGTTCTGGAACTCTCTACTCGACCAGATAACAACTCAGACCATCCACATAACGATATGTTCCTGTCGACATACTCAAGTCGACTTACGCAAAGTCGACCCTCCATAGAACGACCGCGCAGAGAAGGCGGGAATCGTGCCAGTCGACTCTTGGAGGTCGACCTCAATCTGTCGATTTCCAACAGACGACATCTATCCAAGAAGAACAACAAGAGCGCGGCCTCCGAACATTCAGATACCCTAAATCGACTCCCGGAAGTCGACTTCACTAAGTCGATTCTCTAAAGTCGACTCCCGTTCGAGAGAACTAACCAAGCGTAGCCTCCGAATCCTCATATGATCGTGAGTCGACCTCCCAGCTCTCGAGGCCGACTCTTTATACCTCGAAGACCAAATATGTGATGACGACTCATCATACTTGCAGCATACTTAAAGCTTTACATGCTTCAAGGGATAAGAAGGAATCTTATGATGACTCAGCGGCAAGGGGAGATGAATCGACTAAGGCAATTTAGACCTTATAGGTCCACCGACCAGGGTATTTCGGGTACTTCAAGTAAGTGTTTACTCCTATATAAAGGAGGGGAGGTAACCCTAAACCCTAACTCTCATTCATTCCACACACTCTTCATAGCTGCTGCGCAGCATCCCTTCATCTCTCTGATACTGACTTGAGCGTCGGAGGCTCTACGCCGGAAACACCTCCGGCGTTGAACTTTTTGCAGGTATTCTCGCGGTCTAGCAACGATTCAGAGGCGATTCAAGCAGATCTAAGCTCAAATCCATCGGTTCTCTTCAGATCTAGAAGTAGACCCATCATATTGGTGCCGTCTGTGGGGAGTTCTTGAAGGAAGTAAGAGCTTCACACCTATTGTGTACAAATTGTTATATTACCGAGTACCGAATCGAAGGATTCGTTTCCCGGGTCGATCTCTCGAGGAAGGCGGTTCGGAATTTAGAATTGGTATTGATAACACAAAAAAGAAAAAAATAAATCCTAAACACTCTAATTAGATTGGGGAGGAATTAACTATCAACTACGAAATAGCATAAAAGCATAAATCCTAAAATACCAACTAAATAATAATAAAGAAACTAGGGAATCGGAGATAATTTATTCAAGTTCGCAACGTAAAGCCAGGCAATTGATCGTTCGGTTCGGAATTGACACTCTCGCCTACACGTCTAGCGGTTCACTCCCAATAACTCTTCGTAACAAGGAATTGAACATAGACGAGCAAGTTTGAGCATACAATACCGGCCAACTATCCAATCCCAATAACTTTTCGTAACAAGGGACAAGACACGACAAGCATGTATTTCAATCCAAAACCCATATTTATTCAGTTACGAAATCATATATCTCATGCGAGCCTAGGTCTACAACTTCTCCCCTCTCGGTTCTAAAAGTCGCTAATTCAATTAGAAGGTGTTTAATCAACTAATCATGTAGGATAAATAAACCCTAACTCAACAAATCAATATTCAAGCGCAAAATCGAATTGTCACTCTTCGATTATATCAATAAATTAACCTAAGTGTCACTCTTAGGTTATATCAAATCATCAAGCAAGAATTCATCAATTCTTAATTAAATTTACTCGCACAAGAACAAACGAATCAAGCCCGACAAATACACGTTAAACGAGAACAATCATCCCATATCCCTAGCAGAAGGAATTAGCCACTCATATTCAATTCAACACCATCAACCACAACAATCAAAGCAATCATATTCATGGATTAAATGAATAGAAAACTTACGATTAAAACGGAATTGAGAGTTGAATCTGAAATACAAGATTAATCTGAAAGTAATGAAGAAATCCAAGTGAAAAACAAGATCAAGATGGTGTTCTTAGGGTAAGAGAAGGGAAAAAATGGGTTTTTGGGGGATTTTCTGGTCTGGGAACGAGTCCCCAATGCAAAGTCCTCGAAAAAATGAACAAAATCTAGCTTTTAAAATTCTGGTCGCGACCTCCGCGGCCGCGGGAAGCTCCGAGGCCGCGAGATTTCAGCTGCAGAAGGGCTCCGCGGCCGCGACCTCTCCTCCGTGGCCGCGGTGAAGAAAACTGGGCAGCTGCGCGCTGCTTTATGTTTCGAGCTCGTTTGGGCTCGTCCGAACTCAGAATTGAGTTCCGTTTTTTGCTATGCGTCACCAACGAACCCATCTATCTGGTTATGCTCTCAAAACTAACTTTTCCTGAAGAGAAAATTCGCCCAAAGCTTCTGACCTACACACCAAAAACGACAAAACACAAAAGAAAATCGGAAAAACAAACGAAAAACACCTAAAGACTCAAGATGAAGGAAAACACATAATAAAACACGAAACGGACTAAAAACTAATGAAACGACCTAAAATGGGGGAAAAAGAAAGATAAAATAAACATGAAAAACGCAACAAAAATGAGACAAACAACTCCCCCACACTTAAACCTTTGTTCATCCCGAACAAAAAGAAAAGAAAACAAGACATGAACATGGATACGGTTTCAAATAAGAAGAGTTTCAAAATGTCTAAGTCAACCAGGTTGAATTCCAACGACCGTGAAACCATATGCCTCAATTATAAATTTGGCCTCAAAATGACAAACTCTCAAACGCATAGATTATAATATAGGCCTCACTCATTTTCTTACATGAATATGTGATAGGTACGTTCAAAATTGGTCAATATTTAAGTTTCAACATATGCTTGCCAATCGTTTAAATTACTAGAAAACAATCAAAGCTCAAAAGATGCGAATCAAGAGGACTTCACGGGATGTATTGTGGCTGGTAAAGGTATGAATATATAAGGACAAGAAGCTCAAATAGATAATCAAGGTTCTCGAGTATACTCAAGCATTTCGCTACTCATCCCGAATCAACAAGGCAAAACACTTACTACCCAACCAACATTCCACAAACAACACATAGATGCTCAGAACAAGTTGCAACATCATCACTTAACCTTATTTTTTCTTTTTCTTTTTTTTTTATATTTTTATTTAGAGAGTAACTTTTTCCAACAAGATTGAATCAAAAGGATCTGTAGGTGTGAACATTGGAGGTCATCCAAGTTTCCTACAGTAGTTTCCCAATGCTCATTGCCTATCAAAATGAATGGACTAGTAAGAGGAGCAGAATCCATTCGACTCGTCCTGTGAACTCTCAAGTTTTTTTTTTTAATATAGGTCAAGCAATAGAAATCCAACTCCAATTCACCTCATTCAACAACGACACCATTTTCACCAATCATCACAAAATCAGTCAACAAAATACATTATATGCATGGCTGACAAGAAAAGGCTCAAGGCTCAAACGGGCTACTAGGGATAATAACATTTAGGATCAAAGAACAAGGCTAAAGAGAGCTAATCAAACAAAACGCCTCAATCACTTTCGCAATTTCAAACTCTTCAAGGCAAGTTCTAATCATTCAAGAATATGACCAATATCTCACAAGAAAGAAGAGTAAGGATCAAAACCTCACAAGGCAAATATATGTCACTCAAAGCAATCAAGCAAATATCGAGGCAATGATCAACACAACCATCATCACAACTTCCCAATTTCATCAAACATTCATCAATAAATCCTATAATTCACCAATACCACATGCTCAACAACACAAAAACCTAAGACTAGACCGGTCCACCACATAAGCATGCAAATTCCAAAATAAACTCCCCCACACTTAAAAAATGAGGCAATCTCCTCATTGATTCAACACGAAACAGGAAGTCAAATAAAGGACCTAACACTTTCATATAGCGAACCAATACTAGCAACTACTACAAGAACACAAGACTCAAAAGAATGGACAGAAGGAGAAAGCAAACTCAAAAAGATAAAAAAAGAAAAAGAAAAGGGTGTGCAAACCGTAGATTCCTCGAGGAGAATAAGCATCCATGTGCAAGTCGTTCGCCTACGCTTAGCCCAGAACCTCGACACTCAGCATTCAACTCAATTCTCCTACTCGCGACTAGTACCTGCCAAGAAAAACACAGAACTCCAAAACTCCCATTATTCAAAGAATAAAACTAAAAAGCATAAAAGAAAATCTCTAGGAAAGCAATAAATCACTTGGGTTGCCTCCCAAGAAGCGCTTGTTTAACGTCATTAGCTTGACGAAACCTGTGAGGAACTCAGCCAGGGTCCAAGAAGAATTGGCAGTGCTGGCTCTAAGGTCAGAAGGCGGGCACTGTGGGCACGAGTGGCTATGTTCTCGATGTAGTGAGTCTGTTCACGAGCAATCCCCAATGTTTGGAACAGAGCCTTCCCCAACCGAGCTCCCTCGTCAACCTCGGCAATCAAAGGCGCATCAATGGAGCAAATCGAAGAAAATACCATCACCTTTGGAAAGTAGTGCAGTGGCCTCGGAGGCGGATGCTCCAACTCGAAGGTGGGAAGAGGGACTTGTGAATCGACCTCCTCCTCTAATGCATCGTACCCGGCTCGTGGGAGAATTTCATCCTCTTCGGCCTCACACATTTGCTGCAGAATTCGAGCCTGAGGGTCAAGCATGAGGTGTGGGTTGCCGACTTGTGCCTCAATCGAATCGAGACGTACAGTGAGGCTCTCTATTTGTGTGCTCAGCCGAGCACATCCGAGCTCAATCTCATTTTCTTGGTTTGCTCGGGCCATCATCCAATCTAGGATGAGGTCGAGCTTGGCATTGTACTCTGAGGAGTCGTCCTGGAGCTCATTTAGATGCTCGGGCATGGGATGTGGGTCCACAACCTCAAGCTTGTGGGCCTGGGACTCGATCGAGTCGATGCACCTTGCTAGACTTTCCACTTACTCGCTCAATCGGGCACATTTGAGCTCCATCTCCTCCTATTGTTTCGCTCGGGCCATCAATCGATCTAAGATGAGATCGAGTTTGGCATTGTAGGCGGCCTCTTCTTCTCGAGCTGATTTGGACTCTATGAAATCAAGAATCTGGTCGAGCTTCTCGTTAAACTCGTGGGACTCATAAGGTTGCTCGACCGGAAAATCGTTCCAGCACCGCTCGGACGAATACGGGTAAGGTTGGGTGTGGTACCCGGGGAAATAGACCGGCTCGTCGTTCCAAGATGGGTAATGCAGGGAGGAGTACCCGTGATTGAAATTCATTATACCTGCACACCAGAATCAAACAACCACGCGAAGCCAAGGAAAAAGAAGAGAAAGAAGGCAAAAAACTAAAACAAGAACAAAAGAGAAAAACACAAATGCACAAAGAAACAAAAACACTAAAAATACTAAAATAAAGAGAAATACAGAAAATAAGATCAAACACCAAAACTAAATATTCTACTTGCCTTCCCCGACAACGGCGCCAAATTTGTTGTGTACAAATTGTTATATTACCGAGTACCGAATTGAAGGATTCGTTTCCCGGGTCGATCTCTCGAGGAAGGCGGTTCGGAATTTAGAATTGGTATTGATAACACAAAAAAGAAAAAATAAATCCTAAACACTCTAATCAGATTGGGGAGGAATTAACTATCAACTAAGAAATAGCATAAAAGCATAAATCCTAAAATACCAACTAAATAATAATAAAGAAACTAGGGAATCGGGGATAATTTATTCAAGTTCGCAACGTAAAGCCAGACAATTGATCGTTCGGTTCAGAATTGACACTCTCGCCTACACGTCTAGCGGTTCACTCCCAATAACTCTTCGTAACAAGGAATTGAACATAGACGAGCAAGTTTGAGCATACAATACCGGCCAAGTATCCAATCCCAATAACTTTTCGTAACAAGGAACAAGACACCAACAAGCATGTATTTCAATCCAAAACCCATAGATTATTCAGTTACGAAATCATCTATCTCATGCGAGCCTAGGTCTACGACTTCTCCCCTTTCGGTTCTAAAAGTCGCTAATTCAATTAGAAGGTGTTTAATCAACTAATCATGTAGGATAAATAAACCATAACTCAACAAATCAATATTCAAGCGCAAAATCGAAGTGTCACTCTTCGATTATATCAATAAATTAACCTAAGTGTCACTCTTAGGTTATATCAAATCATCAAGCAAGAATTCATCAATTCTTAATTAAATTTACTCGCACAAGAACAAACGAATCAAGCCCGAAAAATACACGTTAAACGAGAACAATCATCCCCTATCCCTAGCAGAAGGAATTAGCCACTTATATTCAATTCAACACCATCAACCACAACAATCAAAGCAATCATATTCATGGATTAAATGAATAGAAAACTTATGATTAAAACGGAATTGAGAGTTGAATCTGAAATACAAGATTAATCCGAAAGTAATGAAGAAATCCACGTGAAAAACAAGATCAAGATGGTGTTCTTAGGGTAAGAGAAGGGAAAAAATGGGTTTTTGGGGGATTTTCTGGTCTGGGAACGAGTCTCCAATGCAAAGTCTTCGAAAAAATGAACAAAATCTAGCTTTTAAAATTCTGGTCGCAACCTCCGCGGTCACAAGAAGCTCCGAGACCGTGAGATTTCAGCTGCAGAAGGGCTCCGCGGCCGCGACCTCTCCTCCGTGGCCACGGTGAAGAAAACTGGGCAGCTGCGCGCTGCTTTACGTTTCGAGCTCGTTTGGGCTCGTCCGAACTCGGAATTGAGTTCTGTTTTTTGCTATGCGTCACCAACGAACCCATCTATCCAGTTATGCTCTCAAAACCAACTTTTCCTGAAGAGAAAATTCGCCCAAAGCTCCTGACCTACACACAAAAAACGACAAAACACAAGAGAAAACCGGAAAAAGCAAACGAAAAACACCTAAAGACTCAAGATGAAGGAAAACACATAATAAAACACGAAACGGACTAAAAACTAAAGAAACAACCTAAAAATGAGGGGAAAAGAAAGATAAAATAAACACGAAAAATGCAACAAAAATGAGACAAACAACACCTAGCTCCGATCTGTTTGCTGATGGCTGAGAAGGAAGGTTTGCAGATGAATTTGAATGAGGAGTTTAGGGGAGCATGGACGGACTAGAGGCCACCACCATTTTCCACCCCTAGACACCCAGTGATGCAGATGATGGGAATGCCACCATTTGGAGGGACTCCACCACTGGGGTTGACTTTGGGTGGAGAAACACCCGTCACTCCACCCGGAGTGAAGATGCAAGTGTTAACCCAAATAGGAACAAGTCAAAACCCTAATCCAGATGTTGGATAGAAGGAACTAACGGAGGAGTCTCGACGTGAGGGGAAGAAAATCCAGGAGGTGCCAGAGCAGACGCAAACACAACCCCGTGTCGAGGAGCAAATGCTGACAATGACAAGAGCCGAAATGCAAAAGATGATCGCTGAAGCTGTGGCCGCCCAGATGAAGCAGGTGGCGTAGGTCGAACAGAATCCGCGGGTTGAGCAGAACATCCACGTCGAGCAGAACCAGCGAGTCGAGCAACATCCTCGTATCGAGCAGTAGGCCCAATCAAATGTGGAACAAAACAGGCAGGCGGACGAGGAGGAGTCCTCCATTTGAACTATCAATCCGCAAGCGAGAGACGAAACATTGGAGCAGTTGTTGGCCTAGGTCCGCAATTTGCAGGCTCGAGTTGGGGGAAGGAAGAGTAGAGGAGCAAAGGAACATTCATTCTCGCAGCAAATCCTGAGAGCCAACTTACCCAAAGGCTTCAGGGAGTTAAACATATGGTACAATGGCTCCACTGACCCGTCTCGACATCTGAGGAGTTTTGAAAACATGGCGGTTCTCCACCGCTACAGTGACCCGATGCAATGTCGCGCTTTCTTGACAACTCTGACAGGGTCGGCCCAGGACTGGTTTCACCAGCTACTAGCTGGGTCGATTAAGGACTTTGATGGCTTTAGCTCGAGTTTTCTTAATCAATTTGCAAGTATAAGGGTGCAGGAGAAATCCTACCTCTCGTTAATTAGCATGCAGCAGAAGAAAGGCGAGTCACTGCAAGAATATGTGGCAAGGTTTACAATGGCGTGTGTCGAATGCCCAACAGCGACACTGGAGATCAAGTCGGGAGGATTGACAAGGGGACTGCTACCAGGGTTGTGCAAAAACTCCTTGGCCAAACGACCTGGTAGGAGTTTCGATGACGTGTTGGGGAGGTGTGCCAAGTATATGAATGTCGAGGAAGCAGAAGCCGACTACTTGCAAAGCGTGAAAATGTCCCAGACTGAAAGTCGAGACGACAAGAAGGAGAAGAAGAGTCAGTCGATAGGGGAAAGAAGAGGATCACCACGAGCTGACAGGGGTGAAGGACGATCTAGAGGATGGAGGCTGATTCAATACACACCCCTGTCGGCCCCTCACGCGAGAATTCTAGAAGTGATGGAGAGGAAGATCCGTGACGATGTGGTGAGATGGCCGCGGACAAGAAAGGATGGACCAGTGAAGCCCAAGAGAAACTTTTACTGTCGATTCCACAAAGATTATGGGCACAACACCGATGATTGCAGGCATTTAAAAGACGAAATCGAGAGGCTGATAAAGGCGGGTCACTTGAAGGAGTTCATATACAAGGACCGCGAAAGGTCGAGCAGGAGGAGAGAAAGAAGCAAAAGTCCTCGCAAGAGGGCAAGATCACCAGAGAAGGAGGAACTCCCACCGAAAAGGGGAGTAATTAATATGATTTTCGGAGGGTCGACAGATGGAGATTCCAATCAAGCGAGGAAGGCGTATGCCCAAGGCCGATGTGCAAAAGTCGAGGTGCAGCAAGTCGACGAGAGTGGACTAGTGATGAACTTTGGACCTGCTGACGTAGGGAAAGTCGAGAGACCACACAATGATGCCCTAATGATAACCGCACAGATATCGGGGTACGAGGTGCAAAGGATGTTTGTCGACACAGGGAGTTCAGTGAATGTTATCTTTTACGAATGCCTTAAAAGGATGGAACTTGACATCGAGCTTACCCCCCTACATACATCTCTCTTCGGATTCAATGGCTCGGAGGTGCACCCCTGGGAGAAACCATGCTGGCTGTCGTCCTAGTGGAAGGCGACTTAAGGAGAGTGAAGATGGTGCGATTCGTGGTTGTCGACGTCGAGTCGACTTACAATGTAATCTTTGGAAGGCCAGCGCTCAATGCTTTCCAAGCAGTGGTGTCGACTTGCCACATGAAGCTGAAGTTCCCCGTTGGGGATCGAGTGGGAGAGGCTAGAGGGGACCAGAAGTTATCAAGAACGTGCTATCAAATTATGATAAAAACTAACCAGCGGGCTGAGATCAAGGAAGGAAAGAAGCCAATGACGAGTGCGAAGAGGCTGAGGGGGAGTGACCTCGATCCACATGGAGAATTGATGGAGATCCAAATTGGAGAAAGGAAGGATCAAACCACCAAAGTCAGGAGAGAATTGGAGGACGAGTTGCGAGAGCAGTTGGTGGGGTTGTTGAAGGAATTCAGGGACATATTTGCTTTCTCTCCTGAGGAGTTGACGGAAATCGACCCTAATGTTATGGAGCACAAGCTCAATGTGGACCCCCTCAGAAAGCCGGTGAAGCATCGACTAAGGCACCATGGAGCTGAAATCGACAAAGCAATTGAAGTCGAGGTAGAAAAGTTGTTAAAAGCCAAACACATCAAGGAGATCCAATTCCCTGAATGGATATCTAACACAGTAATGGTGAGGAAAGCACTGAACAAATGGCGCATGTGCATCGACTTTCGCGACTTAAACCTGGCGTGCCCAAAAGATCATTATCATTTGCCAAGAATCGACCAGCTAGTCGACTTCACAGCTGGCTGCGAATTGTTGAGCATGATGGACGCATCTCAAGGGTACCACCAAATTCCCTTAACCCCGGAGGATCAAAGTAAAGTAAGCTTCGTGACGAGCAAGGGGACATATTGCTATGTCGTCATGCCCTTTGGCCTAAAAAATGCAGGAGCAACTTACCAACGATTGATGGATCGCATGTTCAAACCTCAGATTGGTCGAAATATGGAAGTGTACGTTGATGTTATCTTGGTGAAAAGCAATTCCTCGACTTCACACCCAGACGACTTAAGGGAAACATTCCAAACCCTTAGGACGTTTGGGATGAAGTTGAACTCGAGCAAGTGCACCTTTGGAGTAAGGGCAGGACAATTTCTAGGCTATGTCGTCACAGAACAAGGAATCGAGGTGAACAAAGACAAGGTGTGTTGGGGTCTGTGAGGATCTCGTTATGTACAAGTCACGAATTCAATAGCAAACGTAAACCTATGCGCAACGGATCTAAAGGTTTGACGTAGAGAACTTACGGCTTAAAATTTATGTAGATCTGGTTGATCACGTACGGTTGACCGCAAATCACGTCTTAGGTTGCACGAACAATATCAGATCAAAATCGAATCAAACGTATGCAAACAGATCAAAACGAAACTTTGCAGCCTGGGAGTTTCCTGCGGCGCGTGAGGGTGCGTGTGGTGTCGGATGGCTGCGATCTCGGCAGCGATAGAAAGATCTCGTCGAGACGGTCGTCTGGGTATGCTGTACGTCTCAATCGGACTTTCGGTTAGTTCTGTAGGGCAAAATATATTTCGTCTCGGTTTACCTACAGATCTTCTACTGTATTACTCAATACACCCAACTTCTACTTGTACCAGTGGAGCAACAAGAAGAAGATAAAGCTCGAATGAGATCTAGAGAGAGAGAGAGAGAGGCGTGGGGCGTGTCTCGTTAGAATGAGATTGGGATTCTCTTTTCTTCTCATGAGCTTAATGATGTATATATAGAGCTACAGTAGGGACCCTTAGGAGATTAGGAAAATGGTTCCTTAATTAATTAGACCAACTGTGGGCCAAGCCCACTCCTCTAATTAATTAAATAATATTAATGGGCCACCAACATTATATTATTGTACTCCCTTTTCCTAGCCCAAATTACATTTGAGACTCCAATAATAATTACTCGATTTACCTCCCCACGTTTAAGATATAATGTCCATTAATTAATTCGATTACTGACAATTAAGAATTAATTAATTTATTATTATTTCACCGAAGCTAGCGCTCGTCCATCACATTCTTATTATGCCGGAACTTAATCCACCTGCAGGGTTTAGCATAACAATCCTTCATGAACTCACTCCGGGGACATCATCAAACTAACGCACATGGTGACCGTAAATATCCTAACAGCACATCATATATATAATAATATTACCCAAAATAGTAGGAATATTAATCCAGCGAACTGCACCTCACCCATGTGAATCAAAGTAATATATATTATATATATCTACCTGTTTAATATCTTACGGGTTAAGAGAATGCAGTAATTAACCGAGGCCTAGTTCATTTACGACGATCAGTATAAAATGAACTTCTCCTCTCTGGAATCCTGTTCAATACATAAATGTACTAGTGCAACTAATCAGTCAAGACAAACTGTACAGTTGACACTACAACCGTTCGAATGGGGTGTTCATGTCCATCTAGGTTGTGAACAACTATTCTTGTTCGCAAGTGACTGATAGAGTGATCTTCGGTTCGCCCGATGACGACCCACCCTATCTAAGTGCAGAACAACAGAACGTAGAACTTGTTTAATCTAACATGATTCTCATTCATAAAGGGTAAATGTGTAATAACATGAAAAGCCAAGCTTTCAGTAGATAACACTAACAAGGTGAAGGCCATACTCGACATGGCCCCACCACGAAACATCAGAGAAGTACAAGTGCTGACGGGGAGGATTGCGGGCTTGAGCAGGTTCATTGCTCGAGCGGCCGAGAGGAGTTTCCCTTTTTTCAAATTACTCAAGAAGAAGACAGTTTTCAAATGGAGTGACGAGGCGCAGATGGCCTTTGAAAAATTAAAGGAGTTTCTGAGCGAGCTGCCCTTGCTGATCAAACCAGAACCAGGTGACGAATTGATATTGTACATCTCGGTAGGGGAGTTTGTTTTAAGTTCAGTGTTACTACGGGAGGATGGAAGTTCCCAGCATCCAATCTATTACACAAGTCGAGTACTCCAAGGTGTGGAGAAGAGATACCCCGAAGTCGAGAAAGCCGTCCTGAGACTAGTTATAACGACCAGAAAATTGAGGCCTTATTTTCTGAATCATACGATAGTGGTGAGAACAAACTTCCAGTTGGGAGAAACATTGGGTCGACCTACTGTCTCAGGTCGACTCGTGAAGTGGGCAATCGAGCTGATCGAATATTCTATCAAGTACGAGCCTATGCGAGCTATTACAGCCCAGGCTTTAGTTGATTTCATTCAGGAAGGCACCAAAGGAGAGGAAAAGAAATGGATAATGCATGTTGATGGGTCCTCTGCGGCCAAGGGATCCGGTCTGGGAGTCGTCCTCGTATCCCCTGAGGGCGAACAGCTCGACTTTGCCATTAGAATGGGGTTCAAAGCCTCAAACAATGAAGCCGAATACGAAGCACTTATCAAAGGGATTCAACTAGCAATCGGCGGTGGAGCGACAGAAATCGCAGCACATTCCGACTCACAACTCGTCGTCGGATAAGTGTTGGGAAATTGTGAAATTAAGGAAGACAGAATGATGAAGTATGTCGAGGAGATTCAAAGCCTCATACAAGGCCTGGAGAAGTTTGAATTGATATAAGTCCCGCGAGAAGAAAACAAATGAGCCGACTGGCTCGCAAGGATTGCAGGCTCAAACGAAGGAAAGGTGGGAAATCATATCACTACAATGCACTTGGAAGGAAGTGTTCTAAGTGAGGCAATGGAAGTCGACGAAAAGGATGATTGGAGGAAGTCGATTCGCGAACTCTTGCAGGGTCGAGTCCCTGCAAGAGACAAGCAAGAGGTGGAAAAGATGGCTCGATATTTAAACAAGTATTTCGAGGTCGACGGGATCCTATATAAGAAGTCGCTAGTCGGGCCTCATTTGCGGTGTGTTTCCGAAGAACAAGGAATTCATGTTCTAAAAGAAATCCATGAAGGATGTTGCGGAGCACATGTGGGATCTCTAGGCCCTAATGGGTAAAGCACTGCGAGCAGGGTATTATTGGCCTAAGATGCGGACGATGGCATAAAAACTTGTGCGAGAATGCGATAAATGCCAGCGCCACGGCCAAGTTACCCATATTCCAGCCGAGTACATGACGACAATCCGCTCTTCAATTCCCTTTGCCCAATGGGTGATCGACTTGGTGGGTCCGGTGCCGATGGGGACGGGACAGAGAAAATTCCTAGTGGTCGCAGTCGACTATTTTAGCAAGTGGGTCGAGGCGGAACCCTTGGCTCAAATTACCGAAGAAAAGATGATACAATTCTTATTCAACAATATCTGTTGTCTTTGGAATTCCAAAAGTGTTAATTTCGAACAACGGGACACAATTCCAAGGAAAGCGGATCCAAGCATGGTGTCTTGACATGGGAATTAAGCAGCGATTTGCATCAGTCGCACACCCACAAGCAAACGGACAAGTCGAGGTAACCAATCGAACTATTCTCCAAGGGTTGAAGAAAATATTGGAGAAAGCGTCGGGAGCCTGGGTCGACGAGTTGACGACAGTCCTATGGACTTATAGGACGACTCCAAGAAGCTCGACGGGACAATCTCCGTTTCACATGGTTTATGGGATGGATGCACTGCTGCCGGTACAAGTCAGCCTGGACTCCCATAGATCGACGTTCTATGAGGAAAAGAAAAATAAGGAGATGATCGAAGAGGCTGTCGACCTAATTGAAGAAGGCCGAGAGGAAGCCTGGTGCGATCCGTTGAATACAAACAGAAGATGCGAGCAGCATTCGACAAGAAGGTCCGAACTAGACAATTCCAAGTGGGGCATCTCGTCCTCAAGCGTGTCGACGCTCTCAAACATGTCAGGAAACTCGAAGCTAACTGGGAAGGACCCTATACCATCACAAAGGTGCTCGAGAGGGGTGTATACGAACTCGAGGACGGAGAAGGTCGATGATAAGTCGAAAATATGTGTCGGTTTAGTGGATTAATTTAAAATATATATTAACTATTTGAGTTCAATTGACATATGTTTGACATTATCTTGTATTTTCGCGTGGAAACTACCGGTGTTCGAATTTCTGTGCAGATCTAAAGCTCTTTAGCATGTCAAATGGAAGATTCAACTTTGGAGCAGAGAGCTCGATGTGCCTGGGAAGAGAAAACGTTAATAACTAGTTGGTATATTCTGGATCCTATCTCTTATAATTGGGCCTATTAACTAAAGCCCAAGAGCAGTATATAACATGACAGCCGCAAGGAACAGAGAGGACGGATCTGCTAGGGCGGCTGGGAGCAGAATACACGCAAGAACAGAGCACAACATCAGCGGCTCTCCCTTCTTCTTTTCTTCATTATTTTTCTTTTTCTTTTCTTTTGATTATGATAGCCCTGCGCGGCTAATTTATCTTTTTCTTGGTTGAAGACGATCGAAACTGCAGACCTACTACTGTGAGATCGAATTAGTTTTTATTCCAATTCATATATTTTACGCATCAATGTTTCGTGTGCATATTTTTATGATTGTTATGTGTAGTTGATGGATTGGCCACCTATTATTCTATGCTTATATCTATTGCTTGATTGATACTTGAGTCGGATTTAGATCATGTGTCTTCCACTAGAAGCAACTAAGATAGATGATTGACCGGATTTAGGCGTTGTCGTTCTTAGGCGAAATAATTGAACAAGTTAATATTTAACGGATTAGTTATTTATTGCTTGGACTGTCAGTCTCTTGTATTTAATGCTATTGCTGGAATAATTCTTCACGATGTTGGGAATTAACTAGTTATAACAGTCTCGTAGAAGGATTTATTTTGCGTGACTAAATTAGGAGATGGAATTTATATTCAACGGCAGTTGCGTGGATTGTGAGTTTATATTTTTGCATCAGTGATCAGTGGAACAGTCTAGGGCGGAAATCAATTCAACCAAGACATATTCATATCATATTTATTTTCGTTTATTGAGTTTTATTTTATTATTATTTTTATTTATTGTTTGATAGGTAATTTTGGTTGAGTTAGATAATCACATCAAATCCCTACTTTTTAATCACATAGTTGATATATTTCATTTACTTCTCCTCGTGGATACGATCCTTGCTCATGCTACTACATATTTTTAAGCAAGGTTAATTTGGATGCCTACGACAGCACGACCAAATTTTGGCGCCGTTGCCGGGGAGAATTTAAATTGAATCTTTGACTTTGTGATTGTGTATTTTTATTATTATTATTTCTTGTTTCTCTTTTATTTGTTTTTCTATTTTCATTTTTCAGGAATTGTTGCAGCAATACCAACTTGTGGGACCAAGCAGGTTCCAAGAATTTAGGTGATTCGATTTGGTCCAAGGACAGACGGTGAAGTCAGTATGGAAGAGATTTTGGATGAACTAACTGCATATAATTTTGGTTGGGCCAATCAGTCAGATCGTTTTGACACAGGCATGCACTTTGATTTTGAGAACCATGATAGGGGATTTCAAGAGGGATCTAACTTTTTTATGGGAGAACCACTGTCTATGCAACACCCAAATACAGATTCTGGTATGGCGCTTGAAGAAATTATTGAGCAATTGGCTTCTAGTACTCTCGAATTTCAACAGGAAACCGTGTTGAGCATAAAAAAATTGGAGAATCAAATAAATCGGTTGGCCAAGATTGTGAAACGTTTGGGGACCTAAGCTGATGAAGAACTACATTTCATAATAGAGATGGACCAAAGTGACATGAGCGATATGATCATGCATAGTGGTGAAGGGGTTTTGCTTGATGAAGAGAAGACAACAGAGGAAAAATCACCACGAGAGCTTCCTGAAGCAGCAGCAGAAGAAAAGCAATACTCTGATGGCCAACATTGTCATGTCACTAACCATGTTCTTTATGAGACTGTTGGTATGAGTTTATTTCAAGTAGCAGAACAAAAAGAACACTCTGATGACCAGCATGGCCATATTGTTGACCATGTTCTCGGAGATGCAGAACTGGGCGTAGATTCAAAGGCTAAGGCAGGGGGCGATTTCATGCCTGCTACACAAAAAGAAGAAGTGATGCCTGAACTTCAGCATGGCCATGTTGTTGAGCATGTTCATTGTGATGTTGCTGATATGAACGCAGAATATGAGGCTGACAAGAACGGGAAGGAAAAGGATGTCTCATGTTATCCCAAGTATAAGCTGGTACCTTCCTATCTCTTGGCTTCTTTTCCCTATGTGAATGATGGGTACACCAGATACATATATGGAACATTTCGAAGATACGAGGATGTTTTCTGGCCTACGAAAGAAGGTGGACTCATGGCATGTTTGGGAGAATTAAGGCCCATGCTCGACCACATCAGATGCATCTTTTATGGAGAACGTGGGAAGTTAAGGTTCAACGGTAGGCCTCTAAAAATGCAGTCTAGTGTTTCTAGGAAGAATGAAGTATATGGACTTTATGGGTTTCTTGGACGAATAAGAGCACTCATAGCATCTCTGAGACCCATCCCAAAACCTCCTTGGCGAATAAATTTGTGAGTCTCTCTACCTAGCATATATATACATACTCTTCATGCTTTTGAATTCATTATGATATATTTTAAGGACTTAAGCTTGGGGATGTATGTGTGTTATGCTTCGTACCGATTATATAGTATAGTTGCATTAGTATTCATGTAGGTTGCATTTAGGTTTTATATAAAATGTTTAGTTTGGTTCTAATAGAAGTAGAGCAGTCACTGCATGAGTGCTTGATGTCTAATAGTACTGAGTCGCGTTTGTTATCTCTCTTGTGGTGATTATTGATTTGACTGGTGCCAATTCGTCAAATGTGATTTTTTATGTGTGCAAAAATAATTTTGGAGTCCTTGTGACTGCACGGTGAATAATACCTCTTGATGATCACGTGATGGACGAATGCATGAGATTAAACACTTACTACCTTTTGTTGGTGAGATTTGAGCCTATGATCATACATTGAATACCATGCTTCGTTGTCTTGAATGTGTGATGTCTCGACTAGTTGGTTTTTCTAGAACTTGCTTTGCTATGCATGTCTATGTTTACACCTTTGATGAAAGTGGATGCATGAAATCAAAATAAGGGTACTTAGGACTAACCTTTTATCTTTATAGCCTCTCTTTTGAAGCCTATATTTTTCATAAACCACTAGTAAGCCCCTTTGAGCCTTAACCTTTTCTTTGATTTATAATCATGCTACAAGCAATACGAAAAAGAAAAAAAAAACTGAAAAAAAATGAAAAAAAGAATCTGGAAAAAAAAAGTTGAGAAAAGGAGACAAAAAAAGGCTCTAAGAGCATTATGTTAGGTTATTTGTTATGTTGGATGCATATTGAGATCGCATGATTAGCTTGCTTTACATTTTGGTTAAGCTCGATTTATGAAAAGTTTGTATGATTGCTTCGATTCCATTAGCCAACATCTTTCCTATCCCACCTTACCTTAAGCCTTATTACAACCCGATTTTAACCCTTTGATTTTGTGTTTATTTATTTTCATTTTGGGTGGTTGGATGTGATATCTTAGCTAGCTTATGGTAAAAATCTTTGATGTCTTGACCTGAGTGTAAACTTATTATCTAGCCTAAACACTTTTAAGTGCAAAAGTGAATCTCGTGAGAAGTGTTGATTTCATGTGTTTTAAGTTATGTGATTGTTGAGTTTATTTTTATTGGTGTCGATTGATGAGAACTTGGCTTTAACCTTTGTTCGTTGCATGCAAAATATTTTTGAGTTGGCATTAGGAGATAAATGATGACTATGAGGTGAGATGATGGATTTGATTTGATACTTGAGGACAAGCATCGGTTTAAGCTTGGGGATGTTTGATAAGTCTAAAATATGTGTCGGTTTAGTGGATTAATTTAAAATATATATTAACTATTTGAGTTCAATTGACATATGTTGAACATTATCTTGTATTTTCGAGTGGAAACTACCGGTGTTCGAATTTCTATGCAGATCTAAGGCTCTTTAGCATGTCAAATGAAAGATTCAACTTTGGAGCAGAGAGCTCGATGTGCCTGGGAAGAGAAAATGTTAATAACTAACATGGCAGTGTTGGAATTATAGTTCAAATATAACATGGCCATGTTGATATATTCTGGATCTTATCTCTTATAATTAGGCCTATTAACTAAAGCCCAAGAGCAGTATATAACATGACAGCCGCAAGGAACAGAGAGGACGGATCTGCTAGGGCCGCTGGGAGCAGAATACATGCAAGAACAGAGCACAACATCAGTGGCTCTCCCTTCTTCTTTTCTTCATTATTTTTCTTTTTCTTTTCTTTTGATTATGATAGCCCTGCACGGCTAATTTATCTTTTTCTTGGTTAAAGACGATCGAAACCCCAGACCTACTACTATGAGATCGAATTAGTTTTTATTCCAATTCATATATTTTACGCATCAATGTTTCGTGTGCATATTTTTATGATTGTTATGTGTAGTTGATGGATTGGCCACCTATTATTCTATGCTTATATCTATTGCTTAATTGATATTTGAGTCGGATTTAGATCATGTGTCTTTCACTAGAAGCAACTAAGATAGATGATTGACCGGATTTAGGCGTTGTCGTTCTTAGGCGAAATAATTGAACAAGTTAATATTTAACGGATTAGTTATTTATTGCTTGGACTATCGGTCTCTTGTATTTAATGCTATTGCTAGAATAATTCTTCACGATGTTGGGAATTAACTAGTTATAATAGTCTCGTAGAAGGATTTATTTTGCGTGACTAAATTAGGAGATGGAATTTATATTCAACGTCAGTTGCGTGGATTGTGAGTTTATATTTTTGCATCAATGATCAGTGGAACAGTCTAGGGCGGAAATCAATTCAACCAAGGCATATTCATATTATATTTATTTTCGTTTATTGAGTTTTACTTTATTATTATTTTTATTTATTGTTTGATAGGTAATTTTAGTTGAGTTAGATAATCACATCAAATCCCTCCTTTTTAATCACATAGTTGATAGATTTCATTTACTTCTCCCCGTGGATACGATCCTTGCTCACGCTACTACATATTTTTAAGCAAGGTTAATTTGGATGCCTACGACAGCACGACCAGTCGACAACTCCCACGATCCTGGCACGTGATCCATCTCAAATGTTTTTACGCTTAAGGCAATGTTTCCAACTACTTTTTGTATTGAACAATGTTTGAATTGAATTCAATGATGAAATGAATCTCAAAGTTTATGCTTCAATTATGTTTCTTATGTTTATGCGTCGACTTTATCATGATCGCCTGAAAAGTTGAATTTTTCAACACGGCTATTTAGCCGGCTAACTCTCCAATGTATGAAATCAACTAAAACAACTACGAAGTTGTACACTCTCGAGTGGAATCAAGCAGGCTGCGACGCCTTCGACTATGAAGTCGATTAACACAACTACGAAGTTGTAAACTCTTGAGCGGAATCTCGAGCAGGCTACGACGCCTTCGACTACGAAGTCAACTAACACAACTACGAAGTTGTAAACTCTCGAGTTGAATCTCGAGCAGGCTACGAAGCCTTCGACTACGAAGTCGACTACCACAACTACGAAGTTGTAAACTCTCGAGCGGAATCTCGAGCAGGCTACGACGCCTTCGACTATGAAATCGACTAACACAACTACGAAGTTGTAAACTCTCGAGCGGAATCTCGAGCAGGCTACGACGCCTTCGACTACGAAGTCGACTAACACAACTACGAAGTTGTAAACTCTCGAGTTGAATCTCAAGCGGGCTACGAAGCCTTCGACTACGAAGTCGACTACCACAACTACGAAGTTGTAAGCTCTCGGGTGGAATCTCGAGCAGGCTACGAAACCTTCGACTACGAAGTCGACTAGCACAACTACGAAGTTGTAAACTCTCCAGTGGAATCTCGAGCAGGCTACGGAGCCTTTGACTACGAAGTCGACTAATACAAGACGTTGAAATTCTCGAGCGGAATCTCGAGCACACTACACAGCTCACAACCATGAAATCGATTTACACAATTGTGCAGTTGTCACACTTAAAAAACGAAACATCTCGTACGACCAACTTTAACACACGTCTCCGCAAAGAATATCGAGACAACTATGAAGCTGTTAGAATCGTTGCTCAACTTCGACCAGCTCGCAAGAAAGGTTGGGGAGAAGGCGAGTTGAAAAACTTACGTTTAACAGCTATGAAGCTGTTAGAATCGTTGCTCGACTTCGACCAGCTCGCAAGAAAGGTTGGGGAGAAGGCGAGTTGAAAAACTTACGTTTAACAGCTATGAAGCTGTTAGAATCGTTGCTCGACTTTGACCAGCTCGCAAGAAAGGTTGGGGAGAAGACGAGTTGAAAAACTTACGCTTAACAGCTATGAAGCTGTTAGAATCGTTGCTCGACTTCGACCAGCTCGCAAGAAAGGTTGGGGAGAAGGCGAGTTGAAAAACTTGCGTTTAACAGCTATGAAGTTGTTAGAATCGTTGCTCGACTCTGACCATCTCGCAAGAAAGGTTGGGGAGAAGGCGAGTTGAAAAACTTACGTTTAATAGCTATGAAGCTGTTAGAATTGTTGCTCGACTTTGGCCAGCTCGCAAAAAGGGTTGGGGGGAAGACGAGTTGAAAAACTTACGTTTAACAACTATGAAACTGTTACAACTATTGCTCGACTTCGACCAGCTCGCAAGAAGGGTTAGGGAGAAGACGAGTTGAAAAGCTTAACGATTATCAGCTATGAAGCTGCTAAACTATTGCTCGACTTCGACTAGCTCGCAAGAAGGGTTTGGGAGAAGATATAAGGAAATGATAGCGTAATAACTTAAAATACGGGTTACATGGAAACTTGAACAAAAGAAAAACGACAGAAATGCAATAACAAAAGACAAGCGACAAAGTACAAAAAAACGATTAGCATAATATAGATAATGATTGCCAGCCCATTACATCCGAGCCACGCCGACCTTTACAATTGCTGAAAATAGGTCGAGCGTGGCAAGCAGAAAAAGAAGAGAAGAAACAAGGAAAGCAACATAAAACTATCTTAACAAAAAACACATCTATGATTCAGCGTCAGACTTCTTATCCGCACCACCATCCTCAGCAGCAATAGTTTGAGTTTTCTCGGCATCATCATCACCAGCTTCATCACTCGGCTTCTCTTCATCACCAACAACTCCCTCATGCTCCACCTCTTCGACCTCTTCCACTTTGACCAGCTCTTCACGATCCTCGACGTCGGGGGACTCCACGTAATCAGCTCCATTTGGCCCGACTAGTTCGGTCAGACCAGCCAAAGGAGCAGGGGGAACCTCGAGATGACCACTCAACCTAGCCTTGCAAATAGACCTCGCCTCGAGACCGGCCCACCACGGGTGGTTCGAGGGAAGAGTCGCGTCGCCCCTATAGCTGTCGGGGAAAGGGAGCGTTTTCTTGACCTCTTCACGGTCGAGCCTACCCTCACACTCGGTATTCTCCACTGCCTTCTCCCATGCATCAAAAGTGAAATTGAAGTACAGGAGAATAGCAGGGCAGAGTTTGTCAAGGAAGGCGGGAGAGTTGCAGAAGAGGTTGACAGTTTCTTGTCGATAATGCTCTAGGAATACGGAACCTACTGGGGATTTGAGAAAAGTCCTGCGTCCCTCGAGAACCCCCGCCTCCCTCTCGACCAAGGTATCGTCTGCAGCCTTCTCCAAATCGGCCCGGAGCTGGTCGACCGTCGAGAGAGCTGCAGCTTTCTCAGTTTTCAGTTTCGCAACAAGGGCGTTAGCTGCTGCGAGGTCGTCATCCTTTTTCTCGAGCTCGAGAAGCAGGTCCTCGTACTTCTTCTTGTAAGCACGGATGTTGGAGTCAGAAGAGCTGGTGTCTTCAAGGAGAGAAGGCATGATAAAGAACATGAACTGAAGAGAACCATAAAAAACGAAGTCAAAAACAAAATTAAAGCTTAAGTAGATACAATCGACTGAAAGCAAAGATAAAAAATTACCCGAGAAAAACATAGCAGAGCACGGCTGGCACGGTCATAAGGGTCGCGATCGGCACGGGCCTTATCGGCAGCAGGGATAATGGAGTCAAAGTACTTTGCGATCTCGTGAGGATGAGGATTGTAACGCCCCAAATCAGTAATAAGAATAAGAACGGTTTCACTGCTCGACTATAAGTGAAATCCGTAATTTTTCAGAAATTCCGAGTTATATTATATATGCTAAATGCTCAATTAATTCCTAAGTATGATAGATTAGTCTTTGGAATTTTCTATGTTAAGTATAAGTTAAGATCAATCCATTAATTTGTGTTGATAAGTTATAGTTAATCGACTCGAGAAATTATCGGCTTCGAACCCTAGTTTGGTTCCGATTATTTTTCAAGTAAATTCTCGAGCCTAGCCAAGTCTTGGTATTTTTGTACTTAGAATAATTTCTAAGTGTATGGGAATACCAAAGCAAAGTCTTAGATTTTTTTTAAATCGAACCCTAGCACCTACCGAGCCGTGCATATCGAGCCCGCGCCCGAGGACCGTGAGCATGGCCATACGCGCCCAACTGAGCCCCGAGCCGTGTCAAGCCATGGCATAATCATAGTCAAGCATTTAATAAGTTTAATTTCTTGAGCAGCCAGCGCGAGATAACGTCAGTCCATTTTCTTGAGCCCATTTTTTGGAGTTCCGGCCCAATCATTCCAGGGCCCAAAGGCTGAGATTATTATACACTTAATAAGTTTAATTTAAGCTAAAATGGCCCTAACAAAGATTAAGGGAAGGCAGCTCAATTAGCATACAAAGTGGAGTGATGGGCATAATATTATTTTAATGTAGTAGTGGAATTCTTGTCCCCCATGTGCCACCAGTCTGTCCAGACCTTTTCTCTGCCCATAATATTGAGATTCTCCACTCATTTGGCCACCAAAAATCGTGCCAAGTCAGGTCAATGCATACCCAAGACCTTGGCCCCATTTTCCCATGCCATGGAGTGCATTTTCCCACTTATATTGTCCCCTCTTTGACCAGCCATGGAACCTCCGCCCCTCAGCCTATATAATGGTCATTCTTCAGCCATTATGAGCTCTTGACACTCCAAACACTTAAGCATATTCAGAATTTTTGAGGGAGAAGGCCGAGAGCACCACCTTGCCACCACACGCGCGCGAGAGAGCCCGGGGAAGGAAGAGGACCAGCTATCTCGAGTTCCAAGCGATTTCTTCCAGGGCTTATCATTTTATAAGTGTTTCTTAGAATTTTATAAGTCTTTTGGAGTTCATTGGCTCGACCATTTTCACTCCGAGCATAGCCATAAGCCCTAAGGCCGTGAGCAAGGCACTAGCAAGCCCTAGCTTTCGTTTTTGCATTTTGGTGAAGGTTAGTCCGAGGAAACTTCTTCCCAAAATTATTTTATGATATTTTAAGATTTTTTATGAAGAAAAACAGGGCCATGCATGTGTTTATATGTGAGTTTCGAATTTATTAAGTTAATGGTCTTAAAAATAAAATTTTAGTAGCAAGCATGCCTAAGTCGAATTTGTTAGTCAAATCACCCTTAAATATTATGTCATTGATGGTGTTAAAGTTTGAGCATGATTAGAGTTCATTGCCTTGGCCATATTATTCATGAAAATGTTCGTTTTTGGGCTCCCGAGCCTTAGTATTGTACATGCAAGATATGGCACATGCATTAGCCCTTATAGTCATCATTTTTGATGTGGAACACTCGGCCCTGAGTAGTTTTATAAGTTAAGAATGTTGGTTCGGAGGTTAAGTTGCTCGTATGTGCCATTTAGGCCCTCCCGAGTATCATGCATGTGGACCCAGGGTCCACTAGTGTTTTATGTGATATTTGTGTCTATTTTATCATGCTAAGTTGATATGAGTTGCATGTCACCGGAAAATGTTGCCGGAGGTCCGGCAAGGGCCGGCCTTGGTCACTGCCAGCGCACATAGCGCGCCAGTGCCCGGCCCAGTGCCAGTCCGGAAATGAGACAATTCTCTTTCTAGGATTGTTTTCCCAATTCCTTTCCATTTTGATCTGTTGCAACTTTCAATTTAAGTCGAAAATTCTATTTTTTTCCTCTGTTCATACGTCGTTCGTACATTTCAGCCCAGGAGTTGGATAAAATTTCATGTGATTTAGTAAACAGAATCGAAATTCCATCAGTGCTAAATTTTCGATCTAATTCGATCAAGAATGTACTTTCTATTATATATAGAATGGGGTTTATTTATAAATGGGAAATTCAAAATGCTCAAGGATGTGGCGCGGGCACGAGGCACCAGTGCTCGCGACCGCGCGACAGCAGCTTGATGAAGATGTGGGGTTCGACCCCAAAAGATGAGAAGGGCCGAAGGCCGATGCTATCCAAGAAGGCCGAGCAAAGGGCCGAAACAAGGCTCGCATGGCCTAAGAGACGTGCACGAGCTCGTATACGAGGGTGCCGACGTGCGCAATGGCATAGGAGGTCGCCATTAGCATGGCCGAATGCGAGAAGGTCAAAGGTACAACGGATCAACGTGGAGGTGCGAGATGCGAGGTACAAGGATACGCGTGGAAGCTCGGAAAGACTCGTGGGTCAAGGGGTAACGCGCGGCCAAGCGTGCAGAGGTGTATGCGGGTTGGACGCGCGATCACTCGAGATGGTCCATGAAGGTCACGCGCGGAGGTTTGCAAGAGCGTGTGAGGACATGGTCCCAAGACGAGCAACAATCAGGCGCAAGGAAGGGCGCGAACACGGGCATTGGCGTAGACGTGCACGGACGAGACCACGCCTCAAACGGACGTGCCATCGGAGGTTTCGGGATGCTTACCGAAGAAGTGAAACCTGGTGGGGATGGCTAAACCACCAGGTGGCTCGAAGAAATGGAAGGCGCGCGAGTCGGGTGCCCAATGGGTGCAGTCCGCGCACATGGGCGCGCTGGCAGCGTGATGAAGGATCGTGTGTTACATCTAGCTCGACTCGCTCAAAACCCAACGCGCGCACGGGCGCAGGCCTGCCAGGGGCAGCGCGCGGGGACAACTTGGCCAGCAAGAAACCGAGGCTTCTAGGAGTCTTTTGAGTTGGAACTTCTCTAGATTATTCTTCCCTACTTGGAGTGCAAGTCAAGGCTTTTCAAGATCCCTTAATTATTTGGTTTCCTTATTCCATTATGATATCTAGATTGTTTAGGATACTTAATATTTTATTGCTTTATTAGAGTTATAGCTAGATTAGGAATAGATCTATTTAATGCCTATATAAAGGCCCTTCCTCTTGTTATTTTTTATCATTCAGAAATTAATAGAAAAACTGAACTTTTGTTCAAACACTTTGCCTTAGATTTCTTCTTGATCTCTTTTGCAATTTTATCGTTTTGAAGGGGCGCGGTTGTGTGAACCTACGAGGCACCTATCGGCGATTCAAGACACGAGTTTGTGGCTTATCGGCAATCGGGACACGCGATCTTCATCATTGGTGCTTTCATTGAGAGTATCTAGATCGTGTGTCTTTTCCTACCCCATTCCCTTTCCTTTTCTTCTTCAAGACGAGTCCTCGAAGCAAAGAGAGAAAGCAAGAGAAGAAAGCCATGGCCAACAAGGAGATGAAGGATAAGATCGACAACCTAGACGTTCAAGTCCGAAGCATGAGCGAAGCCATGGACCCTAGGCGAGGGGCTCCACACTACTAAAGCTTCGGTTCGTGAATTGATGGAGAACATGAATCGAAGGTTCGACGAGATGGCTCGCAATTTCCAGCAGCAGGTGCGGCAACCGCCTCCACGGCATCAAGGGCGCGAGCGACCCGAGGAGCAAGAGCTGCGGCACGACGAGCGCGAGCAGGAGGAGGACTTTGATCGGCGATCTCAAGCGTCCAACTGCCAAGAACGACCGAAGCCCGGCAAGCCGAGGCTTACGCTGTCCACCTTCACCGGCACCGATCCCGAGGCATGGCTCAACCGGGCCGTGCAATACTTTGAGCTCAACGAGACCGAGGCCAATGACCGTGTGCGGTATGCGGCTTATTATCTTGATGGTGAAGCCAACGTATGGTGGCAGTGGCTCACAAGCGTCTACCGCAACCGACAACGAGTCATTGGGTGGAACGACTTCGAACGCGAATTACTTACGCGATTTGGAACGTCCGACTACCACAACTATGACGAGGCGCTAACTCGAATAAGACAGATAGGGAGCTTTCGAGATTATTTGAAGGAATTCGAGCGATTAGCATGTCGCGTGCGAGATTGGCCCGAGACCGCACTAGTTGGCGTATTCATAGGCGGCCTGAAGTACGACCTAGCCGCTGAGGTGCGATTAGAGCGACCTGAGACCATGCATGCGGCTATGGAGGTAGCCCGACGCCGCGAGGACCATCTAGCGGCAACGCGAAGGGGACGGGCGGACGCTTGCTACCCCGACACGCAACGCACGGGCCCAAGCAACGCTACCGCGGGTGCACAACCGGATGCGAGCAATATGATTCCAAGCGGCCGACCACCCGATAGCTCTCAACCACCAGTCCCGGAGGTCATGAGGTTGTCGCTCGAGGAGATGAGGCACCGACGTGAGAAGGGGCTCTGTTTTAAATGCAAAGAGAAGTTCACACCGGGCCATCGAAGCAAGCAGGTCTTTGTGATCGACGCCATCGACTCGAATGAGGAAGAGTACGAGATTGAGGAGCACCTAGAGAGCAAGGTCGAGGTTGAGTACTCGAGGAGAAAGCCGAGATCTCAATGCACGCAATGGCAGACACTCGAGGACCGAGGACGATGCGGCTACCAGCATGTGTCAAGGACCGCCGTGTAGTCGTGCTAGTAGACAACGGATCGTCACACAAATTCATCAACACCACGCTGTCTCAAAATTTGAAGTTGCCAACGACGAAGGTAGAGCCATTCGAGGTTCGAGTAGCTAATGGCGAACGGCTAAGGTGCACCAAGTCTTATCACGGGGTGCGGATCAAATTTCAAGGAGTCACCATCAAAGCCGATCTCTATGCGCAACCCTTGGTTGGACCCGACATTGTGCTAGGAGTACAATGGCTCGAGGGGCTACGCGAGGTGACCACCAATTACCGAACGGGAGTCATGAAGTTCGACGCGGGAGAGCACCGGTTGACATTAAAGGCAAGCAAGGACGGTGGGACCAGGGAGGTTGGTCTCAAGAGTATTGAGCAAGATTGGCATGGAGGCGGCCAGATCTTCATCGTCGAGGAGGCAAGCGCACACGCGGGCACGGCCGAGGATCAACAATCCGAGATGCACGAATTGGTTAGAGCACCTGACCGCGTACTAGGCGAGTCTGACAAAGAAGAAGATCAGGTCGACGAAAAGTGTGAGGAGCCTATCTTACCGTTTGAATTCTCAAAATATTTTAACAATTTAAAGGCCATCGAGTACGTGGAGGAATCAACGGGTTATGATGGACCGCCTATTTTCGATGTATACCCCGATGAACACTTTGTCGAGGTCGAAGGATTTTTGGTCGAGTCCAAAGAAGACGTAGTGGTCGAGGTGAATCTTGAGGAGAAGATAACGTGGTTGATGGGTGATGAGTCCTTGAGGACAAGGACATTCTTAAAGGGGGCGGGAATGATGAAGATGTGGGGTTCGACCCCCAAAGATGAGAAGGGCCGAAGGTCGAGCAAAGGGCCGAAACAAGGCTCGCATGGCCTAAGAGACGTGCACGAGCTCGTATACGAGGGTGCCGACGTGCGCAATGGCATAGGAGGTCGCCATTAGCATGGCCGAATGCGAGAAGGTCAAAGGTACAACGGATCAACGTGCAAGTAGGTCCAGCACGAGCATCACACAATGGGTCGAGCACATGCGAGGTGCAAGATGCGGGTACAAGGATACGCGTGGAAGCTTGGAAAGACTCGTGGGTCAAGGGGTAACGCGCGGCCAAGCGTGCAGAGGTGTATGCGGGTTGGACGCGCGATCACTCGAGATGGTCCATGAAGGTCACGCGCGGAGGTTTGCAAGAGCGTGTGAGGACATAGTCCCAAGACGAGCAACAATCAGGCACAAGGAAAGGCGCGAACACGCGCATTGGCGTAGACATGCACGGACGAAACCACGCCTCAAACGGACGTGCCATCGGAGGTTTCGGGATGCTTACCGAAGGAGTGAAACCTGGTGGGGATGGCTAAAGCACCAGGTGGCTGGAAGAAATGGAAGGCGCGCGAGTCGGGTGCCCAATGGGTGCAGTCCGCGCACATGGGCGCGCTGGCAGCGTGATGAAGGATCGTGTGTTACATCTAGCTCGACTCGCTCAAAACCCACGCCGACGCCTTGGTTCCTTTGTGATAGGCTGCTAATACGCGCGCCGACGCCTTCGTACTTCGCGATAAATGTGACGAAACTCGGATGTTGGTCCTATTCCAATCACTGTGACGAAACTTGGATGTTGGTCCTATTTCTATCACGAACTCTATGTAAACTCACAGGAGAAAACACACGAGAACTTTGAACACAATGTTCGACTCTTTTCTATTCTTCAACCATCATATATTTTCGAATGGTACAAGGTGGTATTTATAGATGCTAAATAGATCTAATCCTAGTCTAAATAGAACTCCTAATCTATGCAAGTAAATAATTCCTAATGCAACTAAACATCTAGGGAATATGGACTTTCCTAACAACTAAAAGACTAATAGAAAACTAATAGGCACATGCCTTTTATTTGGACTCCTAACCAAACTAATATTCCTAACTAAGCTATGACAATCACGTCCATATCCTTTGCTTGCTCGGCAAGTCGTGCGCGCACCAAAACCCTAGCCGCCCTACGCGTTGCGCGCCGCCTCGCCATGCCTATTCCTTCTCGTGCGCGGTAACGCACGCGCGCCTTTCGCACCGCCCGCTAGTCCTGGTCGCGCAAGGCATCGCTCGCGCCCCTGCCACACGCGCGCGTCTTTCCAGCGTTACGTCTTCGCGCCCCAGCGCCCGTGCGTGTCCGTCCCTCGCGCGAGTGCTGCGCACGTCCCCTCGCTCGGCCTCACTTCCTTGCTCGCTCCTCACCTCGCACGCGTCCCAGTCACGTGCGCATGTGTCGCACACGCTCGCCGTGTCGACCTCATCGTCCCACTCGACCAGCGCCTCGCGCGTGACTTCCGTCATCAAGCCCCACTCGCGCCCGCCTATCGGGCCCATCGTCTCGACCCAATCCACTCGCGCGTCCGCTCCATCGCAGCCACGCCTCGTGCACGCTATCCACCCTACATCCTCCCCTCGTGCACCATTGGCCTTAGCTTGCATTTGTCGTGCGCGTCGCTCTCTTGCGCACGCCTTGCACCAATCACCCACCTTCCCGGGCACGATCGCCTCACTCTCGTCGTCGGCCCAAGCCTCGTGTTCACGCGCACTTCCCGTCGCGCACCTCTTCTTCACCCGGCCTAGACTCGCACGCCTCGCGGCTCGATTGCCGCGTCCTGTCGGTATACGTGCCTTAGTGTGTGCGCACTCTCTCCTAGCCCGTGCTCGAGCCCTTTCTCGCCTAACCTCTCGCCATCTCTCGAGGCCATCGTGGTTCTCGTCCTCGGGTTCGCCAGGGTCAATGACCACATCCGCATCATTCCCGTCCTCTTCGAGAATTTCCTTGCCCTCAAGGATAAAGTAATTGATCTCGTCAATTTCTTCGGGCTTTTTTCCTGGGTCCTCAGTTAGCAGCTTGATTCGCTTCTGGGCTCGTCCAAATGTCATAGTGCCTTACTTGTAGTTGGTCATGACAGATCCCAATGTCTCGAGCCATTGAACTCCAAGTACTATGTCTGGTCCCGTCAAAGGTAAGGCATAAAGATTAGCCTTCAAGTCATAGCCTTGTGCAAATATAGGAACCCCTTTGTATCGCTCGGAACTCCTTAGTTCATCTCCGTTGGCAACCTTCACCCCGAACTGTTTCACCTTTGTCATCGGCGTTTCCAAGCCTTTGGACAGCTCTTTGTCTATAAAATTTAATGTCGACCCACTGTCCACTAATACTTCGAGCTGTTCGCCTTGTACGGTCGCCGTGAAGCGGATCATCTTCTGACCTCTCTCAGCATCTCTTTTCTTGCTTTTGATCACATGTAGCAAGGTCTCCTTATGCTCGTACTCTTCGCGTTCCGGCTCATCTTCATCAAACTCAAGCAGGAATACTTGCTTTCCAGCACATCTATGGCCCGGTATGAACTTCTCATTGCAAGTGAAGCATAAGCCTCTCTCACGCCTTCGTTGGATTTCCTCGGTCGTAAGCCGTCGCATATGGCTCGTGGTTCGCGTGCCATCTTCGGTCGGTTTGGATTCGACCCGTGTGGGCATCTCATCGGTCGTGGTACTTGTGCGTCGCGGGTCCGTGCGTCCATCACCCTTGCTGGCCTTGCGTATCGCGACTAAATGGTCGTCGCGTAGCCGTGCCGACTCTATTGCCGCCCGTGTTGTACGCGGCCTATCCAGTCGTACCTCAGCCGCTATCTCGGCTTTAAGTCCGCCAATGAACGCGCCTACCAATGCGCTCTCGGGCCAATCTCGTACCCGACTTGCAACGCGTTCGAACTCTTTTTGGTAGTCTCGGAGGCTACCGTTTTGACGAATTCGGGAGAGCGCCTCGTCATAGTCATAGTAGTCACTCGTGCCAAAACGTGTGACCAACTCTTTCTCGAAATCTCTCCACCGAATTTCTTCGCCCTTGGTCTTGTACACATGTGACATCCATTGCCACCATGTGTTCGCTTCACCATCGAGATGATAAGCGGCGATCTTAACACTCTCGGACTTGTGCACCTCGTTGATCTCGAAAAATTGCATGGCTCGATTTAACCACGCGTCCGGGTCGGTCCCCGTAAACGTAGGCATCGTGAGCTTCGGTCGTGCATAGCCTCGGTCATCGTGGTGGTGCATCGCGCGTGATGCGTGGGTCCCCCGTGATCGTCCGTCGTCGTCTTCGTGGTCGGTCCCGGGGCTGCTCGATGCCGCGGTCGATCGCGAGGTGTGACTCCTTCGCGGTCGGCGTGTCATGCGCGTGAGTTGCCCGGCTAGATCATGCACCATGAGCTCGAGTTTAGCGAAATTCTCATTGACAAGGTGTTGGCCATTGCCGATGGACTTCAAACTCTCCACCAAGGCTTCGATCCTCTCTTTATGTGTCATCATGACTCGACTCTCTCTCTCTCTCTTTTTTTTTTTTTGATACTCACGAACAAAAATTCGAAAGAACGAAAAATAGAATGGGGAAGAAAAAGTTGAATCCAACACACGGTCAATCACTCTCAATGAAAGCACCAATGATGAAGGATCGTGTGTTACGTCTAGCTCGACTCGCTCAAAACCCGCGCCGACGCCTTGGTTCCTTTGCGATAGGTTGCTAATACGCGCGCCGACGCCTTCGTACTTCGCGATAAATGTGACGAAACTCGGATGTTGGTCCTATTCCAATCACTGTGACGAAACTTGGATGTTGGTCCTATTTCTATCACGAACTCTATGTAAACTCACAGGAGAAGACACACGAGAACTTTGAACACAATGTTCGACTCTTTTCTATTCTTCAACCATCATATATTTTCGAATGGTACATAGGTGGTATTTATAGATGCTAAATAGATCTAATCCTAGTCTAAATAGAACTCCTAATCTATGCAAGTAAATAATTCCTAATGCAACTAAACATCAAGGGAATATGGACTTTCCTAACAACTAAAAGACTAATAGGAAACTAATAGGCACATGCCTTTATTTGGACTCCTAACCAAACTAATATTCCTAACTAAGCTATGAAAATCACGTCCATATCCTTTGCTTGCTCGGCAAGTCGCGCGCGCACCAAAACCCTAGCCGCCCTACGCGTTGCGCGGCGCCTCGCCATGCCTATTCCTCCTCGCGCACGGTAACACGCGCGCGCCTTTCGCACCGCCCGCTAGTCCTGGTCGCGCAAGGCATCGCTCGCGCCCCTGCCACACGCGCGCGTCTTTCCAGCGTTACGTCTTCGCGCCCCAGCGCCCGTGCGTGTCCGTCCCTCGCGCGAGTGCTGCGCACGTCCCCTCGCTCGGCCTCACTTCCTTGCTCGCTCCTCGCCTCGCACGCGTCCCAGTCACGTGCGCATGTGTCGCACACGCTCGCCGTGTCGACCTCATCGTCCCACTCGACCAGCGCTGTAGCGCCCCG
>BKCP01009403.1:3979616-3993999 GCA_008636005.1 Striga asiatica | reverse complement strand
GAGCAGAAAAACCTAAGTCTCATCTGTCTCGTTTTCTCTCTTGCTCTCGACCTAGCGACCGCAGCCATCGAGATCTGTTTTCCTCTCCCACCTCTCGCGATCTCGACCCTCACGCAAGAGCACAGAAAAGAAATTTTGTCGTCGTCTTCTTCTCCTCCCTCTCACTTTCAAAATTGATCGCCGCCATCATCACCCTCTCGTGATAATCTGTTCGACGGCATCATCACCTTCCCTTTCGCCTCTGTCCTGTATGTGAGACGCCTCCATCGTCGACGTGAAGCATCACCACCGGCGACCCCCTGTTCGAATTTTCCGGCGAGTTCGAGCCAAACGACGAAGCTTCCCTCTGTTCGTGATATTTCCGGCGAACCAGCAATCCCAACGCCGCAGCCGCTCTCAATCTCTTATCTCTCGCTGAAAACCAGTTCTCTTTCCGGCGAGTTCGATCATCCTTCGAGCAGCAACTCCGGTGACCTTTTCGGTGAGCTCGTGACCCAGCAGTAGCGACGCACTTTCTCCTCCCGTGCGACGAGCTCTCCTCTTTCGCGAGACGAGTTTTCCGTCGAGCCCGTTCGAACCCTTCTCGCCCGATTCTCGAGAACGGTATCGAGTCCCGTCTTCCCGTTTATTTTACGTAATTATCGTTGTGTTATATGATGATATGTGAATTCGTATAAGTTATGCGATTATGTTTTCGATATATGTGTTCGATTAGAGAATATGTGAAAATCGTGAATTTGTATGAAAAATATGATTTTATGTGTCGTTTATGTCGTTCGGGATCTCTTCAATTATGAGAAATTGAACGAGACCTCGAAAGTCGTGTAAGTCAGTGGATATTGGAACAAAGTCGAGTCCTTGGTCTTACGAGAAGGCCTCGGACGAGAAGTTTCATGTTATGAATTAATTGCTTAGTTGTCGAGTATATATGTTGCTGTTTTGATGTTTGAATTTTTAAAAATCGCACACTGCTCGGAATGACTTGAAATTTTGAGGGATATGTTATCTGTTCATTGCCAGCCTTGTGTAAAACTTTCGTAACTTTTGGAGGCCTGTAGCTATTTTGTTATAATTAAATTGTAATCTGTCCAGAATAATGTTTAATGCATAAAAAAATTTATGCCTGACTGAAATGAGCTGAAATTCGAATATGTCATGCTCCTGTGACTTATATGTGTTTTGTAAACTTTTTAGAATTTTTGGAGTTGATTTGATGTGGTAAATATTTTATTTATCGAATCTGCAGAAACGTTGTTTGAATTTTTATAAATTGGTTACTGCACGAAAAATTCTTAAATTTTAATGAGAGGCATATTTTAGGCTTTTAATCATGTTTATGAAATATGGGAATTTTTGGAGTCCGTTTTAATTCAGTTTGGATTTAAATTTGATAAACTGCTGTTGCTTGTATGAATTTTTAAAAATGGCAGCAGTTATCATTTAAAGCTGAGATTTTTATACATGAACTTTAGCATACTGTATGTTGCTGTGTAAAATGTTCAAGTTCAGATTCATTCATTAAGTCTGAGTATGAATCCATGTGCCCATTTTGCTGATATCCTGTTTGAATTTTATAAATTAGGATATTTCGAGTTTAAAGCTGAAACTTTGTGGTTTTACATGTTTCTGGAAGATGTAAATTTGTGTAAAATTTCAGAGCTTAAGTCGTAGGGTAGCCTGACCATCTATTTTCATGTGATTAATGATTACTATTTTCGAAACACGATTTTGAAATGAAAAGTTGGGAATCGACTTGCTTTTCGTTTTGATGTGAGTTTGACTTGGTCAATCCTTAGATGGATTTATGTGAGCTCCCTTATGTGGTTTGGTCGAGTTTAGTGCCGAGTCTTAGTGTTTCAACATCCACAGGACTTCACGAACTACTTAGTCGAAACAAGTTCGACTAGGTTTGTTTTGTGTTTTTCGTTTAACGTCAAGATAGATGTTGATTGTAGCATCTTGACTCAATGTAGGTAATTGAGGAGTCCAGCCTCGACCTACTACCAATTGCTTTGAGTTATTACCAATCCGGAATCCAGGTGGGTTATTCGAAAATTTTCTATGCATATGTGTGACTTAAGTTGTGTTGAAAGCTTGGTGTGATCTATGTATGAAAATGAACATGTAGCCTATCGATGTGAGCTTGATGGCCATCGGTACGGTTGTCCCCGTATGATAAGATACGGTTACCCAGTGAGGTAAATCTCATTAAGACCTATGAGAAGGCCGTGTCATTGATGTGGCACGCACTCCCATGTTTCACTGATATGGCATGGCTTAGCTTTGATGAGCATAGATGTACATGAGTGAGTCTTTGATGAGACTATAGTCATTGATGTGGCTAGAGATGTGACATGATTTTATTGTTTATGTTCATGCTGCGACCATACCATTATCATGTTATTCATATGCATAGCGTGAGTACGATAGTTAACTGTACTCACTCCCACCTGCTCTTCACGGATGCAGGTTAAGCAGTTGGCGGGTGACGAGACAAGACGGGTAGTGGTCATGTTTTTATTTATCACTTATTTATTTGCTTCCGCTCATTTATGTTGAGATATTATGACTGTGTCGTTTTGAACTTAGAATTGTGAATTATCTTTATGATTTGGAACTTAATGAATGCCAGTTTGGTTTATGATTTATTACTCGTGCATGCTGTCTTTATTTGATACGTTTGCATTTTTGGTTAAAGGCTTTTGGTAAATTTGAGTAGCGCCCACTGAGTTTTTAATTAAATTAAAGTTTGCGAAAAATTTATTGTGATTTTTATTAAATAAATTCTATAAATCCTATAAATAAAGTGGGGCGTTACAGTTTGGTATCAGAGCCAGTCTGCGTTTCTGTAGACTGGTTTATAAGTGATTATGTGTTTAGATTTTTGAATTATGACCACTCATCTTCGTCACGCTGCGCTGCTTAAGGTATGTGTTTAAATAAGTATCGAGAAATACTTATGAGGTGAAATACGAAGTTTAAATTTTTGCATAAGTAGAAATGAAACTGCTTATGATATGAATTGTTGATATTTGGGGGTTAGGAAATCTATCCACCTTCATTTAATGTGAAATCTAGTGTTTGATGTTGAACTCTAGTGATATAGAGTTAAGTTCGGACTCTAGAAGTTCCTCGCTATGAGGTTCAGTATGTTGTTATCGAGATGAGTTATGCCCATAGCAGTTTCCTTTGCTATATAATTATATTCAATGTCTTCAAATGAGGACCCGGTCAATGAGAACCGAGAATGTATTCGCCCTCTTCTGACCTTTGCCAGGTTTCGAAAATTATGAGATGAGTCAATATCTTATAGGCTGCCATTTTTATGGATGTTCATGGCCTCTTTTCAACCTCTGGTGTGTGTTATGTGGTTAACGTCTCTTGTGTCTTAGTTGGAGTGAGTTCATGCTAGCTCGAAGCATGGTTAGTTGGGTAAGAGATAAGGATTATGTGATTTATTGATTCCCGTTTATGTGATATGATGAGATAAGTGTATTAGGTTGAGAGTCTCGGTTATATCATGATAGGTTTGGTCGGGTTCATTTCATATATATGTGATCTTCGATGATTGAGGTTGAATTTATGTATTAATGTGAATTGTTATATATTATCAAACCAAAAGATGTAATAATTCAAGTGAAAGGCATAAGACTTTATTTTTCTATCTTGTTTAATAAGACCGAGTTGGACCTCGGACAATGTGTTTGATGATATATCGAATGTTTAAGTCTTAAAGTATTGATGTTTAGGCTTGCTTAACGTGTAACCTACGTGATTTCGAGGCTATGTTGTTGTGTGATCATTTTGAGTTGATGAAGGCATGAAAATTCAATTTTTCGAGCTTCAGTTAGGCTCTATTTTTCTCAAACAAGATGATGTTTCTTGGACAAGTGTTCTTCATGAGATTTGTAGTTCTCTGAATGAAGCTTCTGTGAGTTTTGGAATTTTGTGATTTGGGGTTAAAATAAATTTGTTATGATTTTTCAAAGTTCGTCGAGCATGCTGTTTTGATAAACTCGGGCAGAAGGATTTTATTTTAGTTCATGGCTATTTATGATGATCTTAACATGCCTGAATGGAAATGTGTTCTTCATGACAAATGTAGTATATGATATAAGCTGCCCGTAGGAATTGGAATTATGTAATTTTGAATTTTGGTTGATTTTATATGATTTTTCTAAATTGGTGTTATGCCCAGAATTTTGAAACAGTGGCTGTGTGTATGCAAGAAATGTATACTCTGAATTTATGCCTTTAACGTGATGATATGTAAACATTCTCTCCATAAAATTTGTAGCTTTCCTTGTGTAGTTTCTGCAGGTTTTTGGTTTATATGATTTGGAGTTCCAGTTGATTTTATATAATTTTTCGAAGTGGAATGTACATCCAATTTTTTTATGAAACCAGAATTTTGTTTAAGTGTTGAATGTGTACTCGGTTTAGGTGACCTAAACGTATTCTTATGAAATAGTCTTCTTCATGAAATTTGTATATTTCCATGTGTAGATTATATTGGTTTTGAGTTTGTATGAAATGGAGTTGTTTAGCTTGAGTTGTTTCAATTTTACTAAGGTGCTGTATTTTCGAAAAATTGTTCTCTGGCTGTTTTTGCAAACTAAATGTTTTATATTAAAACTTATTGATAATGTTATAATTTGCCAAAGGGGTCTTCAAAGAAGTTATAAAGAATTGAATTATATACCTTGGGATTTTTGAATTTTAGTAATATCATGTCTGTAGCTTCGGTTATTGTGCATACAATGAGAACCTGTCAAGCTGTATATTTTTATTTATCCACTGCACCCATGTTTTGTATGTTTGCTGTATTATGTGCCTTTAAATTATTTATCTGCCTGAGTGTTCTTCATGAAAGTGATAGTGGCATGAGTTAGGGATATTTTCCAAGTCGTTTAATCATGATATGACCTGTAGACTGAAAGTTATATGCATTTTAAATTCAACACGCATGCTGAAAATTTGTGCTCGTTCATGTTTATGTTTCCCAAAATGAATTGTGAATTTTCAAAAATTAGCTTTTCGTCAACTTTCATGTTTATGTGCCCTATGTGACTTAATCTGATTGGTATTATGATGTTAGCTGGAAACACTTGCGAGGGAAGCTTTACGCTAGACCTCGAAGTGTGGAGGCTATAGTTGTATATGTGGTCGATCTCGTTTAGGACCGCCGGCACGATTAGCTACTTGAGTAAATGCTGTCGTGACGGTCGACATTATTAGTCGTAAGGGTCAAGTGAGCTAACCATTCTAATGTTCGGCGATGACCGCCGAGGTTAGGATTTTTCCGGGCAGTGATGCCAATGTTTGATTTCTATGGGAGATGTAGCTCAACAGTAATGCTTAAACTGTTGTAGTTCGAGAAGTCTTGTATCGAACCCTTTTTCCTATCTGAGTACCTAGGATTATGAATCGGAAATTGAAATTTCTGGTGTGTACCTTAACTGAACGCGGAACCTGGATGGGTGTAGCCACGTGAAGTAGGGGTCGAGCCGCATGCCCGTGCTGGGAGACGTAAGGCCAACTGCAGTGGCCGACCGTTGACTCGCACGAGAGCTGTCGCCGCCATCACCGAATGCAGGAATCCCCAGGTAATGTGTACGGCCAAACCTCGATCTTGCAGCTGGTCTCTGAACAGATGCATGCACACGTCCTGGCGCCCCGCATATGCAGCGCCTGTGTGTGTGTCATCTATCGGGTGACAGTGCATTAAACCCCAAACTGAACCGTTGTATAAATCCCTAATCAACGACTCTCGATAGTGAGGCTTGTCGATTAGTTTACCTTTGTCTTATGAGATATTCTCTCAAGATAGCGAGATTAAGGTCCCTCATCGTTTTCGGGCAGTGTCCCGAGTCTCGATTGGAGACTATGTATACTTCGTAGGCATCGAGACCTACGAAGAGTGAGAGAGTATTGGTGTCAGATCGTTAGTATGAGAATATCGAGCATCCCTAATCGTGAGACCGATTTTGCGATAGGAGATTGTTTTCGAACATCTAGTCGATATTTTCCTAACCGCATTCGAAGTGTTATTCGAGTCGGCTAGGGTAGAGTTGTTGGTAACGGTATCATACAGAGCTGTGTGTTCTGTAGGTATTGGTGTTGTAGATATTGTTATTGTGGATTGTTAGCCCATCCTTATGGGATTTCCGTGGCGGCCTGTTTTATAGGGATGCACGGATCATATCAGCGTAGTAATCGAGTTTTCTACCGTGACCCGGGCACGAGATGGAAGCTCGATACAACAAGTCAACCCTATATGTTGAATTTGTTGGAGTATGCTATCGAGACACGAAAGGACCGGTTAGGGTCTTGTGCATTGATAGATGAGTAGAGTGTGAGAATTCCTTACCATGCGAGGTGGCTGGTACGGATAGAGATGGAGTATGCCGTTATTTTGGTTACTGCCACGAGTACGCAGCCCTATTTTGATTCTCGACCAAGTCGATGACTTAGCCTGATAGTTGACTCCACCACCGGAACTCGCGAGGATGCATGACACGTTCTGTGCCTCTTGATGGAGGAAACGTGTGCGTGATCTCGGAGTATATGTGAGATGCGACGAGCTGCGTGATAGGCAGAACCCTACCTGTATGGAGGTACCGGTGACCTATTGGATCAGAGGGTCCATTAGGATAAGGCTGGGAAGGGTACTCGTCAAGTCCAGTGGGAGGGTGGTCAAGGCTAGGCGACTTGGGAGAGGGAGACCGAAATTCGGAGGTAGCACCTGAATTTCATGTAGTGATGCTGTCTCCTCTTATTTCTCGTTAGAATCTCGTCGTAGTTTGTTGTTCGAATTCCGAGGACGGAATTCTTTGTAAGGTGGGTAGACTGTAGCGCCCCGTTCATTTATGGAATAATTGGGATTTTATTTAATATCATTGCCATTATTATTATTATTATTATTATTATTATTATTATTATTATTATTATTGTTATTATTATTATTGTTACTATTATTTTAGTTAAATGCCTAATTGTGAAATAAATGTTTAATGTGTATTATTATTATAATTAACGTGTGATTTTGAGCAGAAAAACCTAAGTCTCATCTGTCTCGTTTTCTCTCTTGCTCTCGACCTAGTGACCGCAGCCATCGAGATCTGTTTTCCTCTCCCACCTCTCGCGATCTCGACCCTCACGCAAGAGCACAGAAAAGAAATTTTGTCGTCGTCTTCTTCTCCTCCCTCTCACTTTCAAAATTGATCGCCGCCATCATCACCCTCTCGTGATAATCTGTTCGACGGCATCATCACCTTCCCTTTCGCCTCTGTCCTGTACGTGCGACGCCTCCATCGTCGACGTGAAGCATCACCACCGACGACCCCCTGTTCGAATTTTCCGGCGAGTTCGAGCCAGACGATGAAGCTTCCCTCTGTTCGTGATATTTCCGGCAAACCAGCAATCCCAACGCCGCAGCCGCTCTCAATCTCTTATCTCTCGCTGAAAACCATCGCCATCGCTGCATCCTTCACGCGCCACCGTGACCAGCGGACTCCGCCGTCGCAGCCCTCATCCTCCGCAAGAAGAGCCATCCCCGACCCTGGCCACCATCTCGCGACGAGCTCTCTCCTCTCCGAGCCTGCGACTTTCGGTGAACCCTTCTCCGCGCAGCAGGCTGTTGCACCTGTTCAGGCCACCGGCGAGCGGCCCTTCTCCTCTGCAGCGGCCCTCGGCCGAGGCCAGTTCTCTTTCCGGCGAGTTCGATCATCCTTCGAGCAGCAACTCCGGTGACCTTCCTGGTGAGCTCGTGACCCAGCAGCAGCGACGCACTTTCTCCTCCCGTGCGACGAGCTCTCCTCTTTCGCGAGACGAGTTTTCCGTCGAGCCCGTTCGAACCCTTCTCGCCCGATTCTCGAGAACGGTATCGAGTCCCGTCTTCCCGTTTATTTTACGTAATTATCGTTGTGTTATATGATGATATGTGAATTCGTATAAGTTATGCGATTATGTTTTCGATATATGTGTTCGATTAGAGAATATGTGAAAATCGTGAATTTATATGAAAGATATGATTTTATGTGTCGTTTATGTCGTTCGGGATCTTTTCAATTATGAGAAATTGAACGAGACCTCAAAAGTCGTGTAAGTCAGTGGATATTGGAACAATGTCGAGTCCTTGGTCTTACAAGAAGGCCTCGGACGAGAAGTTTCATGTTATGAATTAATTGCTTAGTTGTCGAGTATATATGTTGCTGTTTTGATGTTTGAATTTTTAAAAATCGCACACTGCTCGGAATGACTTGAAATTTTGAGGGATATGTTATCTGTTCATTGCCAGCCTTGTGTAAAAATTTCGTAATTTTTGGAGGCCTGTAGCTATTTTTTATAATTAAATTGTAATCAGTCCAGAATAATGTTTAATGCATAAAAAAATTCATGCCTGACTGAAATGAGCTGAAATTCGAATATGTCATGCCTCTGTGACTTATATGTGTTGTGTTAACTTTTTAGAATTTTTGGAGTTGATTTGATGTGGTAAATATTTTATTTATCGAATCTGCAGAAACGTTGTTTGAATTTTTATAAATTGGTTACTGCACGAAAAATTCTGAAATTTTAATGAGAGGCATAGTTTAGGTGTTTAATCATGTTTATGAAATATGGGAATTTTTGGAGTCCGTTTTAATTCAGTTTGGATTTAAATTCGATAAACTGCTGTTGCTCGTATGAATTTTTAAAAATGGCAGCAGTTATCATTTAAAGCTGAGATTTTATACATGAACTTTAGCATACTGTATGTTGCTGTGTAAAATGTTCAAGTTCAGATTCATTCATTAAGTCTGAGTATGAATCCATGTGCCCATTTTGCTGATATCCTGTTCGAATTTTATAAATTAGGATATTTCGAGTTTAAAGCTGAAACTTTGTGGTTTTACATGTTTCTGGAAGATGTAATTTTGTGTAAAATTTCAGAGCTTAAGTCGTAGGGTAGCCTGACCATCTATTTTCATGTGATTAATGATTACTATTTTCGAAACACGATTTTGAAATGAAAAGTTGGGAATCGACTTGCTTTTCGTTTTGATGTGAGTTTGACTTGATCAATCCTTAGATGGATTTATGTGAGCTCCCTTATGTGGTTTGGTCGAGTTTAGTGCCGAGTCTTAGTGTTCCAACATCCACAGGACTTCACGAACTACTTAGTCGAAACAAGTTCGACTAGGTTTGTTTTGTGTTTTTCGTTTAAAGTCAAGATAGATGTTGATTGTAGCATCTTGACTCAATGTAGGTAATTGAGGAGTCCAGCCTCGACCTACTACCAATTGCTTTGAGTTATTACCAATCCGGAATCCAGGTGGGTTATTCGAAAATTTTCTATGCATATGTGTGACTTAAGTTGTGTTGAAAGCTTGGTGTGATCTATGTATGAAAATGAACATGTAGCCTATCGATGTGAGCTTGATGGCCATCGGTACGGTTGTCCCCGTATGATAAGATACGGTTACCGAGTGAGGTAAATCTCATTAAGACCTATGAGAAGGCCGTATCATTGATGTGGCACGCACTCCCATGTTTCACTGATATGGCATGGCTTAGCTTTGATGAGCATAGATGTACATGAGTGAGTCTTTGATGAGACTATAGTCATTGATGTGGCTAGAGATGTGACATGATTTTATTGTTTATGTTCATGCTGCGACCATACCATTATCATGTTATTCATATGCATAGCGTGAGTACGATAGTTAACTGTACTCACTCCCACCTGCTCTTCACGGATGCAGGTTAAGCAGTTGGCGGGTGACGAGACAAGACGGGTGGTGGTCATGTTTTTATTTATCGCTTATTTATTTGCTTCCGCTCATTTATGTTGAGATATTATGACTGTGTCGTTTTGAACTTAGAATTGTGAATTATCTTTATGATTTGGAACTTAATGAATGCCAGTTTGGTTTATGATTTATTACTCGTGCATGTTGTCTTTATTTGATACGTTTGCATTTTTGGTTAAAGGCTTTTGGTAAATTTGAGTAGCGCCCACTGAGTTTTTAATTAAATTAAAGTTTGCGAAAAATTTATTGTGATTTTTATTAAATAAATTCGATAAATCCTTTAAAATAAAGTGGGGCGTTACAAGCGCCTCGCGCGTGACTTCCGTCATCGCGCCCCACTCGCGCCCGCCTATCGGGCCCATCGTCTCGACCCAATCCACTCGTGCGTCCGCTCCATCGCAGCCACGCCTCGTGCACGCTATCCACCCTACATCCTCCCCTCGTGCACCATTGGCCTTAGTTTGCATTTGTCGTGCGCGTCGCTCTCTTGCGCACGCCTTGCACCAATCACCCACCTTCCCGGGCACGATCGCCTCACTCTCGTCGTCGGCCCAAGCCTCGTGTTCACGCGCACTTCCCGTCGCGCACCTCTTCTTCACCCGGCCTAGACTCACACGCCTCGCGGCTCGATTGCCGCGTCCTGTCGGTATACGCGCCTTAGTGCGTGCGCACTCCCTCCTAGCCCGTGCCCGAGCCCTTTCTCGTCTAACCGCTCGCCATCTCTCGAGGCCATCGTGGTTCTCGTCCTCGGGTTCGCCAGGGTCAATGACCACATCCGCATCACAGCGCACTGGCGCGCTGGGGCGNAGGCACAGCGCTGGACAGCAGCGCGCGGGCAACACGCGTGATGAGAATCTGGTCATTGACCCATTCGAGCCCGAGGACGAGGCCTACGATGACCAAGGGAAAATGTGCGCAAGCCCTCGGGACAGGCCGAGAGGCCATAAAAAGAGAGCACGAACGCGCGTAAAATGGCGCGCGCATAACGGGCACACGGTACGCGCACCGGCAATATGCGTAGGCCCGGTGATGAGCCGCGTAAGGCATGGTCGCGCGAGGGAGGCTACGCGCAAGACAGCGCCGCGAGAAGAAGATGATGACCATGCGATGGATGAGTGGGACAAAGGACGCGATCAGCGGATGAAGTCTCACGTGTTGATCACTCGGGGTCAGGACGACGCGCGGAAGGGAGAGCGCGCGTGGCACGATGGGGCACAAGCGGAACGCGGTCGACAACGCGTGAGACGCGTGGGGCGCGGGCAAGCGGAAGTCCCCCGAGGACTAGGAGTAATGCACGACGTGGCTAGGGTTCGCGATGGAGTGCGACACAAGCAAGAGTGAGGGATCCGATTTTATTAGCATAATTAGGATTCTAGTTTGGTTAGGAGATCTTGAATAAAGGCATGTGCCTATTTAGTTAATTAATTATTTGGTAAGTCTTAGATATTAGTATATTTAGTTTCCTTAGGAGTTTATTCTTTTTCATGATTTAGAATTTTAGTTAGTATAAGATTAGATCTACTTAGTCCCTATAAATACTACCCATTGTCATTCAATTTTAATCATCCAAGTAATAAGAAAAATCGATCGTTTCGATCATCAAATCTCATGTTTGATTTACATACAAAATCGTGTTAGAAATAGGACCAACATCCGATTTTCTTCACACCTATCGCGAAATACGAAGGCGTCGGTGTGCGTATTAGCTACCTATCGCTTCGAGACCAAGGCGTCGGCGCGGGTTTCACGGCAAATCGAGTTGAGCGGATACACGATCTCTCATCATTGGTGCTTTCATTGAGAGTGTTTGATCGTGTATCAAGTTAAACTTTTCCTTCCTTTCGAATTTTTCCTTTTGATTCAAATATATATATATATATATATATATATATATATATATATATATATATATATATATGACGAACTCGCATAAGGATCGGATCGAGCAGTTGGAGAGCGGATTAAATTCCGTGATCGAAGACGTGCAGGGCTTGAAAATTGACGTGAAGTCCGTACAAGATGGTCAACACGCCACATACAACCAATTGGCCAAGCTCGAGCAATCACTAGCCGTCGAATTTGTGAAGCTTCGACAGCATGGTCGAAGGTCGTTGAGAGATCCTACACCCGGGTCATCTTCGGAGGAGTCCTCATCTTCGGAGGATGAGGGCAGTGCGTATGAGGAAGAGACAGACCACCGGTCTCAAGGGTCTAGGGGTTCACGGCGCCACAAGGAACGAAGGGTCGAGAAACCAAAAATTGCCCTTTCCACATTCAAGGGAGAGGATCCGGACGCATGGTTGAGTTGAGCGACTCAATATTTTGACCTCAACGAGACTCCAAAGGCTGATCAAGTTAAGTACGCCGCATATTACCTTGATGGCGAGGCGAATACGTGGTGGCAATGGATGTCGCATGCGAAAAAAGGCAAACGACTGAAGTGGAGAGAGTTCGAAAAGGGGCTAATTAAGAGGTTTGGGTCATCTGAGTATTATGATTTTGATGAGGCCTCGACACGAATTAGGCAAATGGGTAGCCTAAAGGACTACCAAAGAGTGTTCGAGCGCTTAGCATGTCATGTACGCGATTGGCCGGAGCGAGCACTCATAGGCGCGTTCATTGGGGGCCTTAAGCCGGATCTTGCTGCTGAAGTTAGGCTCGAGAAGTCACGAAGCCTACAAGAAACCATGGAGGTTGCACGCATGCGCGACGATCATTTGGCCGCGGTGCACAAGACGGGTCGATCAAACACGCGCGATGGCGAGACACGGACGGAAGTGCGCGTAGAGCCAACGCAAGCGGAGTCACGGACATACCCGGAGCCCGTGCCCAAGGCGGGGAGTTCAACAACGATTGGCCGGGAAAGGATGTCCGAAGAGGAGAGGCAGCGCCGGATAAGCAAGGGTCTATGTTTCCGTTGCAACGAGAGGTTTACGTCGGGTCATCGGTGCAAGCAACAATTGTACATCATGGATGGTGACGAGGACGAACCCGAGGAAGAGGAAACAATGCGCTACGTCAAGGAGGACTTGGAAATTTCGGTCAATGCAATGTCGGGAGTCCACGGGCCGAGAACCATTAAGTTGCCCGCCTCGGTCCGAGGACGATCTATCGAGGTGCTAGTCGATACCGGGTCATCCCACAATTTTATTAGTGCCATATTATCGGACGCATTGAAGTTACCGGCAACAACGGTGGAGCCATTCGACGTGAGAGTCGCCAACAGGGAAAGACTACGATGTCGTGAGTATTATCAAGACGTGCCCATCAATCTTCAAGGTGAGATCACTAAAGCCGACCTCTATTCATTACCATTGGTTGGGCCCGATATAGTTCTTGGAGTACAATGGCTAGAAGGACTTGGAGAAGTCAAAACAAATTATAAGGAGGGGATAATGGAATTTTATTCGGATAATAGGTTGGTCATGTTAAAAATCAAGCCAAGGGGAGCAACCCATAGTGCGGAGCTACGATGGATAGAACTAATAGAGGAAGAGAGCAAGCACGAGTACTATATTCCGATCCTTGAGGACAAGGATTTGCTTAAAGGGGGCGGGAATGATGAGATTGTGGTCATTGACCCATTCGAGCCCGAGGACGAGGCCTACGATGACCAAGGGAAAATGTGCGCAAGCCGTCGGGACAGGCTGAGAGGCCGTAAAAAGAGGGCACGAACGCGCGTAAAATGGCGCGTGCATAACGGGCGCACGGTACGCGCACCGACAATACGCGTAGGCCCGGTGATGAGCCGCGTAAGGCATGGTCGCGCGAGGGAGGCTACGCGCAAGACAGCGCCGCGAGAGGAAGAGGATGACCATGCGATGGATGAGTGGGACAAAGGACGTGATCAGCGGATGAAGTCTCACGTGTCGATCACTCGGGGTCAGGACAACGCGCGGAAGGGAGAGCGCGCGTGGCACGATGGGGCACACGCGGAACGCGGTCGACAACGCGCGAGACGCGTGGGGCGCGGGCAAGCGCAAGTCCCCCGAGGACTAGGAGTAACGCACGACGCGGCTAGGGTTCGCGATGGAGTGCGACGCAAGCAAGAGTGAGGGATCCGATTTTATTAGCATAATTAGGATTCTAGTTTGGTTAGGAGATCTTGAATAAAGGCATGTGCCTATTTAGTTAATTAATTATTTGGTAAGTCTTAGATATTAGGATATTTAGTTTCCTTAGAAGTTTATTCTCTTTCATGATTTAGAATTCTAGTTAGTATAGGATTAGATCTACTTAGTCCCTATAAATACTACCCATTGTCATTCAATTTTAATCATCCAAGTAATAAGAAAAGTCGATCGTTTCGATCACCAAATCTCGTGTGTGATTTACATACAAAATCGTGATAGAAATAGGACCAACATCCGATTTTCTTCACACCTATCGCGAAATACGAAGGCGTCGGCGCGCGTATTAGCAACCTATCGCTTCGAGACCAAGGCGTCGGCACGGGTTTCACGGCAAATCGAGTTGAGCGGATACACGATCTCTCATCAATGCGCGCGGGCGCAGGGCAGTATCGTGCGCGCGGGCATAGGGCAGCAGGGCCAGCACGGGCGCAGGGCAGCACACGCGCACGGGCGCAG
>BKCP01009403.1:3968412-3979143 GCA_008636005.1 Striga asiatica | reverse complement strand
TGCATTTTAATGAATTTCATATTTCAAGTTTTTACCATTATGAGAAATATGATTATGGTATTTTAAATGCAAGTTTAAAGGAAATCTGTTTTAATTATGTATAAAGAAGTATTAGACAAAAGTTTAAAGATAAACGGATTTTCAAGATGATGAGTTTGAGTAGCATCCCGAGTTAGTCGCAAAAGATTTCGAAAGAGTTAAGTATTTTTGAAGTAAAAGTTGCGAAAAATTTACTCTGATAAGCGGGGTGTTATACCAGCCGAGCCGGCGGTCCAGCCGGTTCGACCGGCGGTTCGAGTCCGTCTTGATTCGTGACTTCCGGTCCGAGTCTTTTTGCAGAATTTTAGTATTTTCCGAGCCAGTCCAGTCCAGTTTAATCGCGTAAATAAGTCCGAGCACTTTAGTATATAATTAAATATTCCGAGCATTATACTTAGCATTATTTTGCTTAAATGTTTATGTAGCCTAAGGAGAGTCGAGCCTCTGATCGCTACTCCAGTCAGCAATTGCATCAGTTCAGTTATCAGGTGGGGGTCATGTACTAGATTCCACATTATATATAATATCTGTACCATGGCAGAGGTATGTTCGAGACAGTTATTTTTTCCAGGTGATTGGTCGACCTAAGGGCCTTTCGAGTTTTACCTGGTACCGGTGGAGGCCGAGGGCCTTAATATCCCATCGGTGTGTGCACACGAGCAGCCAAGGCCGAGGGTCTTTTGACCACAGTACAGAAAGAAAGAAAAGTTTACAGTTCAGCTCTTATATATTTATGTTCATGATACGTTATTATACATGATATCTTATTTAGTACTGGTCTTTGCGGAGCATAGTGGTTTGTTGACGCCCCCGTTGTGTTTTTCAGGAGATGGAGTCGAGCGTGCCGGGTGAGCTATGCGTGGCAAAGCGTGGTCATGACAGCAAGGACATATTTTACGCACGTTTTTATGTCCTAGTTTATGATCATGTATTTATTCGGTTATGTATGCATGTATTATGTATTTCGGATGCTTCCGCTAGCAGACTAAACTGTGCGAGACAGATCAGACATTGCATGTTTAATTCCATTATCCGCAGCGGATAGCTTGGTTGCATGTTTTATTTATGTCTGTGAGTAAGTTAGGTAATGTTTTTATCTGTGTCATCCCGCAACAAGTTAATGTTTTCGAAAACCAAGCTCGCACCACCTTTCAAAAACAAAAGCAAAAATTTTACTCTGATTTTTCAATGCTAGTAAGGCGGGATGCCACAAGGATGGTCCCAGAGACGAGAGGGCCTTTCAAGGGTAACCGTCTCGAGGCTGCCGGGAGGAGGAGGAGGAGCTTGCTCAACTGCCTTTCCCTTATCCTTGTTCTTTGGACGTTTGAGCGAGGCAGGGACCAACGTGAAGTCGGTCTCGTCTTGAGCCCTTTTCCGAGAGTGCGAGTCTGAAGCCTTCTGCTGCTTTCCCGAAGACGGGAGCATGACCTTTAACTTCTTGGCAGCAGTCGTCTCGACTACCGCCCCTTTTGCACCTGATCCCGAACCACCATCGGGCTTTTTCGGGGAGGCTGGGCTGGCGGATTTTTTGTCGGCCTTAGTTTTCGCATTTTCAAATCGAGCCAGAACGGAACTTGCAATAAGAGAAATAAACGATTCTAATGAGACGGAGATATTGAGAAGCGTGAGCAACCTACCCAAACCGATAAAAGAACACAGACGAACTTACGAGGGTCGTCAAGACGAGGAAGGTCCTCGTCGACAACAATGTCAACATGATTAAGAAGGGAGCTTTCCTTGATCAATGGACGAGCTTTGTAAGTGTGTTTATTAAGCTCAGTTAGCATCGATGCGAACTCAGCAGATCGCGGTCGTTTATCTTGTTTCACTTTCGACTTGATCCACTCGTTAGGATAAGGGTATTTACCATAAGCGGGATGGATAAAAACGAATTTTGACTTCCACCGGCTCACATTCGAGGAAAGGTCGTCGAGAAACGTGACACCGGCACGACGACCCAGGCAATGGGCGTCTTTTATGTTCATATACCCGTAGCAATAAAAAAGAAATTCGGGAGAAAAGTATCGGAGCTTTATTTGGGAAACAACAATGAAGGCAATCATAATGCGGATTGCGTTAGGGGAAAATTGATTTATCGGTACATTATACAAATCGCTGATAGCCTAGAGTTCGGGTTGGATCGAAAAGCGAAGGCCAAATAGTACTTGGTCGATAAAGAAGGTGTAAAAGTCGGGAGGAGGATTAGCGAAGTCGTCATTGGGGCGGGGATCGACCAGTTCCCAATCGGCGGGAAGTCCATTGTACACCCTAAAGCCCTCGACCTCGAATGCAGAGGCATAGCAAAAAGGATTTAGAATGGCTAACTTAACCAGTGGACATGCTACAGATACATTTTGAACCTCGAAGAGATGAGCAATTATTTGAGAAGAAGAAGGACTGGTTCTATACACAGGAACATCTAAAATCCTAAGGGGAATACCTCGGGGTATAAGGTCAAGACGAGAAGACACTCTAGCTTGTAATGACTCGGGATCCTCCATTAGAACACTTGACATCCAGGCCTGATTGTACGCATCCCGGTCGATACCGAAGGAAGATACGGCCGAATCATGAGAATTTCGCGGCTCGTCGACCAATTTAAACCCAACCACTTGAACTGAGTAGGAGGATTGAGCACCCTTATCAATTAAGCGCTCGATGCTACCAGAGGAGGAGTCAGAAGTAGAAGCTAGTATAATCGAAAAGGAAAAGTCGAGGTCAGTTAATGTGAGCTCAGGTCGACATACCTTATCAAATAAGTTAGTCGACTCGATTCCCCCAATCCAAACATAAGACACGATGAATTTTGGGAAGACTAGACTGAAGACGACTTAAGAAAAATCGCGAGAGACAAGTCGATGGAAGTCGACTCAAAGAGGGATGGGTAGAATTGACTCTGTAATAAGAAGAAGATCTAACATAAAATTTTTGCAAAAGGAACGAAGAACACAAAGAACATCCAAGGGTTTTCAAACTTGGAAAAACCCAGAACAGATCTAGAAAATCACAACAAAGAAAGGAATCCAACTAAAAGAAGGAAAGTCAAGAACTTACACATGGTTGCGGTTGAAGGAGCCTGGGAAGTCGGAGGTCGCCGGAGAAGAATGGATGTCGGTGAAGCCGGGAGTGCAGAGATCACCGAAGAAGCTGGGAGTTCTAGAAAAAGTAAGAGATTGCGGAAGGTATTGATCCTCAGAAGAGAGGATTATTTATACAAAAGGGGGATGAACCCTGACCTTTGGATCAAAGATAGATCCGACGGTTTGGATAAGACACGGAATTCGAGGCGACAGTACTAAAGCGGCGCATCAGGTCCAGATGTGAAATTCAAAATTTGAAAACATCTTTATGTCAGAACTTATCCGAAAAACAAACATGAGATCTTAAAACAGTCTCGCGAGATAACGAGAGGAGCTACAAGCAATGGAGTAGAGGTGCAATCGCGATCCAAACCAGATAAGTGTAGCAAGGATGGATCGAGCTATGACACCAAGGAGAACCTCAATGTCGAGAAGAGAGTGACGAACAAAACTAATAGATATAGTCGACNAGATGATATAGCCATATTATCATATACCGGTTCTGGAACTCTCTACTCGACCAGATAACAACTCAGACCGTCCACATAGCGATATGTTCTTGTCGACATACTCAAGTCGACTTACACAAAGTGGACCCTCCATAGAACGACCGCGCAGAGAAGGCGGGAATCGTGCCAGTCGACTCTTGGAGGTCGACCTCAATCTGTCGATTTCCAACAGACGACATCTATCCAAGAAGAACAACAAGAGCACGACCTCTGAACATTCAGATACTCTAAGTCGACTCCCGAAAGTCGACTTCACTAAGTCGATTCTCTAAAGTCGACTCCCGTTCGAGAGAACTAACCAAGCGTAGCCTCCGAATCCTCATGTGATCGTGAGTCGACCTCCCAGCTCTCGAGGCCGACTCTTTATACCTCGAAGACCAAATATGTGATGACGACTCATCATACTTGCAGCATACTTAAGGCTTTATATCCTTCAAGGGATAAGAAGGAATCTTATGATGACTCAGCGGCAAGGGGAGATGAATCGACCGGGGCCATTTAGACCTTATAGGTCTACCGACCAGGGTATTTCGGGTACTTCAAGTAAGTGCTTACTCCTATATAAAGGAGGGGAGGTAACCCTAAACCGTAACTCTCATTCATTCCACACACTCCTCATAGCTGCTTCGCAGCATCCCATCATCTCTCTGATACTGACTTGAGCGTCGGAGGCTCTATGCCGGAAACACCTCTGGCGTTGAGTTTTTGCAGGTATTCTCGCGGTCTAGCAACGATTCAGAGGCGGTTCAAGCAGATCTGAGCTCAAGTCCATCGGTTCTCTTCAGATCTAGAAGTAGACCCATCAGTATGGTTAGTTGTTAGTGTATATTAAAATAATATTTAAAATAAAATAATTAAAATTGATTTGATGTAAAAGTAGGAAAAAAATTATTTGAAGTGATGGTTAGTTAAAACAATGTGAGTAGATAAATAGTGAATTAAGGTTGACGTGTGTGTATGAATGACTGATTGATATTATTTAATTATATTGTCAATATTGATGATAGCGGGGTTGAGTTAAAGTTGAGTTAAAATGTTGGAAATTTTTTGAAAATTTCCATAAACAAACATGCATATTATGAAAAAAAAAACATCAAAATTATATTTATATTTCTATGCCCGCTGCGCGACTTGTTGTTAAAGAATAATGTTGATGAAAATATTATTTATTACTTGTTGTTAAAGAATAATGTTGATGAAAATATTATTTATTATGTTTTACAATATTTTCTTTAATATAATATTAGAGTGAATGATTTTATTCGTTATCACAATTATCATCATAAAGAATAATTTTCAAACAAGATTAAAAACAACAACGTATAATTAATTATGACTACAAAATACCATATATCTTTTATATAAAATTTTAAATTAAGTTAACTTAAAAAAAATATTAGTGTTATTTGACGATAAAAGGTATTTGTCACATTAATTACACTTCTTGAATTTTTTTCCAAAAATGTCTCGATAATTATATAATTTTCATCATTTTTGAATAAATAAATACATTATTTCTACTCTAGATAAACTGATATAGAATAATTCAAATAAAAATATAAAAATATGAGCCAATTAAATTTTAAAAAATATATAAAATACTTAAGAAATTGACTTTATTTCGATCCACATATTTTTTTTACTTTTTCTAATTCGCGAAATAAATTCAACAATTCATTTCTTTGGAAAATAAGTCTGATGGTGATCAGAATAACGTGCAAGCTAAATCACTTTTTGTAAAGTTACAAATAGACACATTAATCGTGAATGTTCATGTCAACAACAAATTGTTTATTTTTTGCATGTAACTTATATGAAATGTAATATAATATAATTTTTTAAAGAGCAAATTAGTAAGAAATATCCATTGATACTTTAAAAAAAAATCCTTAAACAAACGATTGTACTCATTGTTTTAATGATATATCATACTTAGAAATTGATAAAATTTATTTCTAGATAATATATGCATTATTGATTCTTGTCTCCCGTCTCCCTCAAATCTTCCGTCTCCCCCAATCTCTCTCTCGGCCTCCATCTCTCCTCGCCGGTAAGCTCTCTCAGCCGCCGTCCGTGATCGTCGGTGGATGGTCTTCTCTGCTCATCCATGGTCGCGGTGCTCCCGTCCTCTGTCTTGTCATCACTGGGTTAGGGCTAGGGTTTCGGCGGAATTATTTTCTGTTCGAAGGCAGCCGAAATTCAGTGATGTCGGGGTATGGCGGGGGTTGGTCGTGCGTGGATGATGCTTGTGTCGCTTGATTCGGCCTTGGTCGGGGCGCTTCTTCTCGGCCATATTTGGAGGGTTGTCGTTGGTGGTCTTCCGATTTCTGCAGGAGTCAGGTCGCCAGCTCCTCGATTGGAGGTGCTTCGTTTGGTCAGGGTCGGAGCGGTCGAGTAGGGAAGCCACTCGTCCCCTTTCTCCCCTTTCTCAGTTTCTGAGTTTGTGGGAGGCTGACGATCCCCGGAGTAGGCTAGTGGTGTTAGGCTGCTTGGGTGGGTGTCGGATCGGCTAGTGGTGTGAGCCGGTGGAGTGGTATTAGTGGCTTTTTGCGGCTGGAGTACGGATCATGTTCTCGGTTTGTTTCTGAGACTTGGGTCATCGCCTTGCTAGGCCTTATGTAGTGGTGGGCATGGTATCGGAGCTTCGGAGCTCTCCTCGGAATCGGCTTTGTCTGCTGTCTTTTTCGGATGTACCTGCTGAGGGAGGCTGTGTTGTTAGTGTGTAGTTGTTTTTTGGTTCTCGTTTTTTTTTTGTTTGTTCTTGTTTAGTCGTTTGTGTTGGTGTTTATGTTAGTTTTTGTGTTTTAGGTTTGGGCCGTTGGACTCAGTCTGCCCGAGTGTGAACTTATTATCCTGTTGAGACCTAACACTCGAGCATTACCCTGTTGGGGCCGTTTTAGTTTTTGTGTCTTTGTTTTGAGTAGTTATTCCCCTGTTAGGGTCGTTTCTAGGCAGGCTTCGTCCTGTCCTCTCATGTTTTATTCAGCTGGTGGCTGCGTGTTGTCAGCTGGTGGTTGTATTTTTGCACATTTGTGCCCTTATATAAAATCTCTATCGTTCCAGAAAAAAAAAAAAAGATAATATATGCATTTTTGGAGTTTTTTTTCCTACATATTACTTAACTTATCTACACACACACACAATGTGTGCAAATATAATGACATATGCAGTGCACATTTTGCCACATTATTAAGAAAAAATATTTTTCTCCTATCCAATATTTTTGGCATATCCTGAGCAATGATGTGTGCAGAGCAATAAAAAGTTTCTTCTGGACAGGACATATGGCTAGGAACTGGAATCACACGGTGGCAACACTAATTCCCAAGTGTTTGCACCCGGAGAAGCTCAGTAACTATAGGCCGATAAGCCTCTGCAGAGTCTTATACAAGATTATTGCAAAGATATTGGCAGATAGACTCAAATCTTGCTTGAATGAATGTGTGAGCCAACAACAGTCAGCTTTTGTCCCTGGAAGACAACTATTGGATAATGTAGTGATAGCACATGAAGTTTTCCATTTCCTTAACAGACACAGAACTGGAAAAAATGTGTTCATGGCCATAAAGCTGGATATGGAAAAAGCGTACGACAGAGTAGAATGGGATTGTATCAAGCAAACAATGCAGAGGATGGGCTTTCATGAGAAATTCAACAGATGGGTCATTGCTTGTGTGACCACAACTTCTTTTTCATTTAATCTGAGGGGTCAGGTCAGTGGGTTTGTCACACCATCGAGGGGAATTAGACAAGGAGATCCACTTTCACCATATTTATTCATCCTGATTACAGAGCTTTTCTCTGCTACACTGTCCAATTATGCCAGCAGGAACCAATTCAGAGGTGTGAAAATTTCTAAAGGTGGACCAATGATATTCACACTTGTTGTTTGCTGACGATGCCTTGGTTTTTTGCAAAGCTGATGAACACCATGCTCAATTATTGCTCAGAATTCTCAGTCAGTATCAACAATTTGCTGGTCAAAAGGTCAATTTACACAAGTCCTCCATGTTCCTGAGTAGAAATTGTTCTGAGGAGTTGAAAACAAAGCTTCAGTCTATTTTTCAAGGTGTGGTTGTCGAAAGATCCGCTAAATACTTAGGGTTGTCCCTGGGGATAGGAGCTTCTAAATCTGATGTCTTCCAATTTGTGGTTGATGCTGTAAAAAGTAGAATTTGCAGTTGGAAGAACCATTTTTTATCCACAGCTGGCAATGGGGTGATGGTTAAAGCAGTGCTCAATGCATTACCCATATTTGTGATGTCCTGTTTTGTGTTGCCAAAGGGTATTTGCAAGGATGTTTGCAGAGTAATAGCAGATTTCTGGTGGCAAACTAGTGAACAGAGAGATAGAGGCATGCACTGGCTGGCATGGAAGAAGATGGCTTGCCCAAAACATGAGGGTGGAATTAGTTTTTAAGATATTCAGACTTTCAATGAGGTTCTAATATTAAAACAGCTTTGGAGGATAATTGTGAAGCCTGATCTCCTTATCAGTAAAGTACTTAAAGATAGGTATTTTTCTGGCCAATCTATTTTTGAACAAAACAGCTGCAGTGTATCATCTCGGCTTCGGAAATCCTGGTCCCAGTTTTTGCCTTTCTTATCACAGCATATGGTCAGATGCATTCATAGTGGGGAAGCTACCAGAATCAATGAAATAAATTGGGTTCCAGGAAAAACAGAAAGGAAACCAGAGTTGAGAGTTTTGGTTGATGGGAATGAATTTTGGGTGAAAGACTTGTTGGTGCAGGGTGGCAGGAAGTGGGATGAGGCTTTAGTGAGAGCATTATTCAAAGCAGTGGATGCAGATAAAATTCTGGCTTTTAAAGAGCTAAATGCAACTGGAGAGGACTGATGAAAATGCACCTTTGTGGATAAAGGCTATTTCTCTGTCAAAGCTGTCTATTCTCTGATGCTTAGCAATAAAATGTGTGAAATTGCCAGAGCTGAATCAAGCAAATTAGTTGGAGACAATAAACGAGCTAGGATGAGGTGCTGGAATTAAAAGTAGTTGGGAAAGTGAGATACTTTGTTTGGAGGTGTTTTATTAACATTGTACCTGTCAACTGCAACATCAAAGGGAGGAGGATGGATATAGAGACAAGGTGCCAGGCCTGTGGAGAGGCAGAGGAAACATTAGAACACACTCTATTCTATTGTCCAAGAGCTCAAAATACATGGAAACTAGCATCGGTTCAATGGAACAGACTGCAAAATGAGAAGATCTCTTTCAAACAATGGTGGTGGTGGGTAAGCTCTGTGGATTATACACATATCAAGTGGGACCCACTCATTTAATAACTTCACCCCACCTTCTCTCTCCTCTCGCTCTCTCTCTCTCCTCACCCTCCTTTCTCTTTCCTCAATCTCTCTCTGTCCTCACACGATCTGAAAATTGGAATCCCGCATGCACTACACTCACAAACACACACACATACACACACACACATACACACACACACACACACACATACACACACAGAGTTTCGGCAGGCCAGCCCCAGTCTGCCATATCGTCGCCGCCTTCCGCAACAAGCATCCGTTTCACGCCAACATTCTGGCCACCGGAGCTTCACCGTGACGCCACCTCCGCCTGTACCTACATAACATCTGCCATCTGTCTGCAACCAGTCATCGTCGCCGCGTTAGAACTGACAAGAACTAAGTCGTGCCAGACAGCCACATCACGTTCCAACCGGACGCCGGAGGCGAGACACACCGGCGGCAAGACAACCCACCCGCCGGCCGCTTCAGCTCTCGCCCGTCGCCACTAAGATGTCTCCTCCACGGCCCCGCTGCTCCCGTTGCCGGCGAGAATGGAGCAGGAAATCTGAATTTTGAATTTGGGAGTTTGGGCCTCATTATGAGATTTGATATAATTAAGGGACTTAATAGCACTTTTGACAAGTTACATGGATTGATTTGCAAAATTTAAGAGTTTAAGTTATTTACAATTAAATCATTGGGGTCAATGTGTGAATTCATAAAGATTTAACTTTATTCCAATTTAGTCCACGAGCTAGATATATTATTTATAGAAAATATATCAAAACATATTATTTTGTATATATTTTTTACACACACACACACACATATATATATATATTATGTATTATAAATAAAAAAATAATATAAAATTATTATATAAAAGTATTAAAATCTTCAATATATTTTTAAAATATAAATTTGTAATAAATTTTCAAATTCAAATTAGGGATTTAGGGTTTTATTGTCTTTAACAAAAATAGATAGTGTTGAGGGACAAACTTGCGATTTTATTAATTTTGATTATTTTTCTAATTAAGTTCATGACCAAATATTTAATTTATAGCAATATACTCATAGATGCATATTAATGATAAATAACGTATACAACGTTTAAAATTTTTAATATCTCAAATTTAATATATAAAAAATATTTAAATAATAAATATAATTTTATAGTAATAAATAATAATTTATGAGGTTAATTCGATGTACAATTATATCTATTAAAGCTAGTTTTCAAAAAACACACAATTTATACGTAATAATCATAAAGTAGTGCACTTTATATATCATCACGTTGCACGTTGCACTTTATAAAACAACCCGTTGCACATTATCACCACAATTAATGTCAACACTTCCCACAAACAATATTACGCAATACAAAATTAGGAAAATGGATCTACATGATACTTTAATATTCATCACATCAACTATACAAAAGAAAAAAAAAAAAAAATACACACACACAAGCATGCTAACCTACCAAAATTTCAACTTTACATTTTATATATTAAGGTGTTGCACTTTATATAAGAATACGATGCACTCTATAACATAACATGTTGCACCGTATAAAACGACACGATTCACGTACTAAAAATTCAGTAAATTTGTCAATCGAATAATATTATTTGACTAAATGTCGAATTTAGTCTTTTTAAATAAATAAAATAACTGAACATCCCGAATTATATGAAAAAAAATATTACCAATTGTTTTATTACTATTTATATTTATATTATTTTATGAAAAAATAATACTATTCATCTATATTTTTGAATGTATCAATACGGGAAAACTATATAAAAAATATTATTTTTTTNANANNNG
>BKCP01009403.1:3936267-3965993 GCA_008636005.1 Striga asiatica | reverse complement strand
TTTTTTTTTTTTTTTTCAGATGTTCGGGTCGGGCCGCAGGCGTGAGTTGAGATGTTGTGGTGGTGGTCGTGGATATGGCTCAGCAGCCGTTTTGTGGACTTTTGTATATACTCAGTTTGTATATATTTTTGCCACGTTTTAAATTTCCGCTGACGTTATTTTCAGAATCAAACTTGCATGCTAGTTTTCAGATTTTATCGGATCTCTAGACAGGTCTGGTTGAGTTACATGCTAGTTTGATTAGATTATACATCTGTTTTCTTTATGTCTAAACTAGTATTTAGACCAAGTTAAAGAAAAACAGATTTTCAGAATAGATAAGTTTAGTAGCATCCCGAGTTAAGTTAAATGATTTCGAAAAATTTATATGTATTTTCGAAATAAGTTGCAAAAATTTTACTCTGATACTAGTAAGTTAGCGGAACTGGTCAGCGCCCAAAAGTCCCACTGAGGTTCGCAGTTTTCTCGGTCTAGCAGGGTACTATCGCAGATTTATCGAGGGATTTTCTAAGATTGCCCTTCCCTTGTCCAAGTTGACGAGGAAATCTGTGAAGTTTGAGTGGACGAGTCGTTGTGAAGAGAGCTTTCAGGAGCTCAAGAAGAGGCTTACGACGGCTCCAGTGCTGACTATTCCGGATCCTACTCGAGGTTTCACCATATATAGTGATGCCTCGAAGCAGGGTCTTGGGTGTGTGCTGATGCAAGATGGCCAAGTTGTTGCGTACGCTTCACGTCAGTTGAAGCCACATGAGCAGAATTACCCTACGCATGACCTAGAATTGGCAGCGATTGTGCATGCACTCAAGATTTGGCGCCATTATCTGTATGGTGGTCGGTGTGAGATCTTTACCGATTACAAAAGTTTGCAGTATATCTTCACACAAAAGGAGCTCAACATGCGCCAGAGGCGATGGTTGGAGCTTGTGAAAGATTATGACTGCACCATACAGTACCATCCGGGGAAGGCGAACGTGGTAGCAGACGCCCTAAGCCGAAAGGTGAGGGGTGAGTCAGTCTGCTCTATCACCGATCAGCGCCAGCTTATCCGAGAGTTTGCCCGGATGCAGATTGAGGTCGTCGACTCACTTCCTAAGGAGATTTCGGGGAGTGTTAGCTCGATGCGAGTTCAGCCCATGCTGAGAGACAGAATCCGGCGGGAACAATCCTGCGATCAGTTCATTCGCACTTTAGAGGCGAAGGTTCACGCCGGAGGCATAGAGAGCTTTTACAGAGGCATAGATGGAGCCTTGGAGTTCAGAGGCCGCATTGTCGTGCCAAAAGTTGGGATGTTACGCAAGGAAATCCTGACTGAGGCCCACAGTGCGCCGTATCTAGCCCACCCTGGGAGTACCAAGATGTACCACGACCTGAAAGGGTCGTTCTTGTGGCGAGAAATGAAGAGAGATGTAGCAGACTTCGTGAAGAAGTGTTTGGTCTGTCAGCAAGTTAAGGCCGAGCACAAGAGTCCCATAGGTCTGCTACAGCCACTTGAGATTCCCAGCTGGAAGTGGGAAGAGGTTACCATGGACTTTGTCACGGGACTACCTAAGTCGTCTGAGCATCATGACGCGATTTGGGTAGTGGTAGACAGGCTGACGAAAGTCGCGCATTTCATGCCTGTGGCGATGACCATGTCGATGGATCAGTTTGCCGAGATATATACCCGTGGTGTTATCCGACTCCACGGAGTGCCCGCTATGATCATATCTGATCAAGATCCCAGATTCACCAGCCGATTCTGGGAGAGTTTGCATGAGGCAATGAGCACCCAATTAAAGTTCAGTTCGGCTTACCATCCAGAGACGGACGGCCATTCCGAGAAGACGATCCAGACGCTCGAGGATATGCTCCGAGCCTTGATTCTGGACAGAGGTGCTAAGTGGGAGAAGTGGCTGCCACTAGTTGAGTTCGCCTATAACAACAGTTATCAGGCGTCTATTCAGATGGCTCCCTACGAAGCACTTTATGGCCGCAAGTGTTGGTGCCCCTTTATTGGGATGACGTCGGAGAACGACGAGTACTCGGTCCGAAGTTGATCGAGGAGACAGTTGAGCAGGTAGCCTGGATCAGAGAGAGGCTCAAGACAGCTCAGAGTCGGCAAAAATCCTCAGCCGACCAGCATAGACGCGAGATGCACTTTGAGCCCAGAAATCACGTATTCCTGAAGGTTCGACTGATGAGAGGTGTCGTTCGCTTCGGGAAGAGAGGGAAGTTGCATCCCCGCTATATAGGCCCGTTCGAGATTCTCGAGCGAGTGGGCGAAGTCGCCTATCGATTAGCTCTGCCTCCCGAGTTGGCTGGCGTGCACAACATGTTTCACGTTTCGATGCTACGCCCATACGTGTGCGATCCAGAGCATGTGCTTCAACAAAGCGAGATTCAGCTTCAGCCAGATTTGACTTACGAGGAGCAGTCGGTAGCAGTTCTGGATCGAAAGGTCCTTCGGCTCAGGAACCGAGATGTTCCCCTCGTTCGTATCAGATGGAATCGCCACGGAGATTCAGATGCCACTTGGGAGCGCGAGGCAGACATCAGAGCTCGTTTCCCAGATTTTCAGTTCTGATCGTATCCAGTTGTATATATTTTCTCAATTCTAATATGTATTTCTCCAATTTTAGTATTTCCGAGGACGGAAATGTTTTTAAGGGAGATAGATTGTAATAGCCCAATTCTGTATTAATAAAAATGACAGTTTTTAGTTCCCAGTTGAACTATTGCTTTTTATTAATACTGCTCGCCTTGAGTTCCGAGCCCAGTTATCAGCTATTCAATCCCAGTTATTAATTCCGGTCCATTTTTCTTATCAATGGATTTTATTCAGTTGGAATTAATTATTTCAGTTTGACGAATATTCGAAACCGAGTATGTTTCGATAAATCGTCCAAGTCAAGCCGTGTCCGGAACCGAGTCGTTCGGTCACGAGTATCGCGCCTAGTTCGCGCCCAGCTAATTCTCGAGCCCTAGTTGTCTCGAGTCTTGTTCGAGCCCTAGCCATGCTCATAACCTTACTTAGAATATTTTCTAAGTATGAGATCATTTTTATCGAGCCTTCGATATCATTCCCTCGGCCTAAGTAACCCCGCACCGAGCTCGTGCACAGGTCCGAGTCCTCGCGCCCAAGTGTCGCGTGCCTCGCCAAGCCGCGAGTGCCCAAGTCATGGTTAGTAATGTGGCATAATTTTTCTAAGTGTTTTGGTTCCCTAGACGAACCACGAGTTCAGCCCTAACCAAGGGCTATCCTTGGCCAAGCATTTCCAAGCCCGGGCCATGAGTCGCGCCCTAGTGCCCGCACCCTAGCCTCGCGCGAGTCAAGCATGGTGGCCCAAGTCATGGCCAAACACCTTTGGAATTTTTCTAAGTGTGGAGAGTTTCATTCCAGCCCTAAGCATGTGGCATTCTCGGCCCAAGTCTATTAGCACGCGCAGCCAAGCTGTCCCGCGCCCAGCAGGCCTCTCGCGCCCAGGCCCAGTACCGCGCCGCGCCCAGCAGGCCGCGCCCAGCAGGCCGCGCCCAGCAGGCCTCTCGCGCCCAGGCCCAGTACCGCGCCGCGCCCAGGGCCAGCAGCGCCCAGGCCAAGCCCGGGCAGCGCGCGGGTCCAATCCTTTGGCCCAATGTGGATTGTTTCGTGGCCCAATTCCCATGGCCCAAGTCATGCGAATTTTAGCAAGTTAATGAGGGTTTAATTAAGCCTAATTAGCCCTAATGACGTTTAAGCCTAAAGCATTGCAAGTGAGTCCAAATGTGAGACATGTGCATGGAATATTATATTACCTTGTGTCATGCCTTGTCCCCCACCATGTACCAGTCTGTCCAGGGCCTATTTTTAATCTAAGATGCTCTGATTATTCCCCTAAAAATTGTGCAAAATCAGCTCATGGGGACCAAGACCAAGTCCACCCAAGATCCCCATCTTCCCATGCGCATGAGTGGAGTTTTGTCCCCATTTTGCCTCTTTGTTGCTCCGCCCACCAAGACCCTTATAAGGGATGTCCTCAGCTGAGTGTTAAACATTTGACACTTAAGAAATTTCAGCATATAGTGAGAGGAGTTGGAGAAACCGAGAGCTAAGTTCTAAGGCCAAAGCCACGCGCCTAGTCACGGGATAGAAGGAAGCTCGACTTGCACCTTGTTCCAGCCATTTTCTCTCGGGGCTCAGCCATTCCATAGGGTTTTGTGGATTTTTAGGAGTTCCCAGAATCCATCATTTGCAGCCAATAGTCGCTGAAGCAAGTCAAAGCTCGAGGAGCCGTGTGTAGACACTAGTGACGGGCATCACCACCATTTTCGAGTTTGAAGGAGGTAAGCTCGTGCCACCCTTTTTCCTCAGCCATAACATGATATTTTAAGAATTATCATGAAGAAAGTTGATGCCATGCACGCATGCAAAGTCATATTTCGAATTTTAAAGGTTAAAGGGCTTAATTTCGAAATTTAAGTAGCATGCATGATATGGCCGAGTTTGATAGCTTAAAAATCCTCAAAAATCATGTGTATAATATTGGTAAAAGATTAGCATGCATTGAGTTCATTTGTTCGGTCAATTTGTTAAGTGAAATCGAGCCATTTTCACCTCCGAACCCAAGTCAATGTGCATGCATGTATTGACCAATGTTCTAGCCTCCTTAGCCATGGTTTTTGATGCTTAGTATTCGGCCCTAAGTGTTTTAATAAGTTGAGCATGTTAGTTCGGTGACCTAGGGTCCAAAGGTGCCATATAGGCCCTACCGGACCGAGCCCTTATGCACCCGAGTTGCCCTCGCATTTCTTGGCATTTTTACATGTTAATTATCATGTTGAATTGTTTTGGATTAGTAGTCACCGGAAAAGTTGCCGGAAGTTCGGCAAAAGACCGGCTAGGGTCACCAGCCACGCCAGTCGCGCGTGCCGTGCCTGTGCTGCGTCACAGAGGCCAGGCAGTGCCTCGACCCATGCCCGCGCCTAGCACTCGCGAGGCACCACAGTCCCAGCGCACGAGACAGCGCCCAACAACGCCTGTCCGTGCCAGCCCGCGAGGTCTCAGCGCCAGTGTGCCTTAGTGACCCCGAGTCAGGTTCAGAGGCCTCGGGACGTGCCTAGTAGCACGCCCGAGCAGTCAGTTGGCCCGGGACGTGCCCAACAGCAGGCCCGCGTGCCCAGGGTTACCCGGCAGCACCTTGACAGCCTTAGCCGCGCCCGAGCCACGTGAGTAGTGTTTGGCCGTGTCAGTTCTCGCCCCAGTCGCACTCGGGTCGTGCCAGTCGCACGCCCAGTGCCCAGTCAGCCCGGGTACGCGCCAGTCTCGCGTCCCTCGTGTTCGGTCGTGCCCAGCAGCGCGCCAACACATCCAGTGACCCTCGGTCGTGCTCAGCAGCACCTAGTGGCACCAGTCGTGCCAGCCGCACAGCTCGCGCCCAGCAGCGCCTAGTACTGAGGCCCGGTCGCACCCAGCTCGTGCCCAGCGCCGTGCCATGGCCCCAGCAGGCCCGGCACGGGACCGAGCCCGGCCAGTCTGAACAGCCCGTGACCATCCGGTCCAGTGTGAACCGGTGGTCTAACCCGGTCCGGTCCAGCCCGACTCGGTTCAGCCAGTTAGCGAATCGGCCGGTTTAGCCGGCGGTTCGTGATTTTCGGTCCGAGTTTTATTCTGAAATTTAAGTATTTTTCTGAGCCAAACCAAATCAGTTAAGCATATCAGTATTATTTCCGGACTTAGAATTATTTCAGTGAACCCGTAGAGCATTCCTTTATATCCGGATGAGTAACCTGATAGAGTAGAGCATCCTAGCATATATTTGAGCATATGACGAGCATGGTACTTAGTATATTTGTTTGCTTATATTTTTATGAAGCTTGAGGAGTCAGCTACCAGCACAGCCGCACTTACTCATTTTCAAAACCGATCAGCCGCACACGGTTACCGGCCAGAGAGTTCCGGGAGTTACCGGCCAGAGAGTTCCGGGAGTTTCAGTTCACTTATATATACCAGCCTGTGATATCATTATTAATATTGTTGTTTACTTTAGAATGGGTTTTTATGGAGTACAAGTGGACCGTACTCACCCCCACTTTATATTTTCAGATGGCAGGGATCGGCGGGCAGGCGTGAGATGAGCTGTGGTGGTGGTGGTTGTGAGTTCCGCACGAAAGCTGTTCCCGGGACATTTGTTTAAACTGTTTTGTAAACTAAATAAATCCACGCACTTTTAGACTTTCGCTATGTTGTGTTTGCTTACGAACATGCATGACTTTATTTCCAGACTTAAATAATTTTACCGGTTCGCCAGCACGAACGGGTCCAACCTTATATGCATGATTCGTTAAAAATATGAACCTGATTTCTTTAAGTCTAAACCAGACGTTAGACCTAGGTTAAAGAAACGGGTTTTAAGCAGAAAATTCCTTAGCAGCATCCCGAGATAGTTTGCAAATGATTTCGAAAAATTTATAAGCAGTTTTCGAAAGAGTTTAAATTTGCGAAAAATTAGCCCTAAGTAGCGGGGTGTTGCAAACTAACCTAGCAACTGTTGGGATCTGTGAGGATCTCGTTATGTACAAATCACGAATTCAATAGCAAACGTAAACCTATGCGCAGCGGATCTAAAGGTTTGACGTAGAGAACTTACGGCTTAAAATTTATGTAGATCTGGTTGACCACGAACGGTTGACCGCAATTGATTGACCGCAACACGCGTCTTGGGTTGCACGAACAAGATCAGATCAAAACTGGATCAAACGGATGCAAACAGATCAAAACGAAATTTTGCTGCCAGACACCTTCCGGCGGCGCGTGAGGGCGCGTGCAGTGTCGGATTCTGGCAACGTCGGCGGCGATGGAAAGCTCTCGTCGAGACGGTCGTCTGGGTATACTGTACGTCTCAATCGGATTTCCGGTTAGTTCTGTAGGTCAAAATCTATTTCGTCTCGGTTTACCTACAGATCTTCTACTGTATTACTCAATACACCCTTCTTCAACTTGTACCAGTGGAGCAACAAGAAGAAGATAAAGCTCGAATGAGATCTACAGAGAGAGAGATGGGCGGCGTTATTCACGTGTGAATAGGATTGGGATTCTCTTCTCATGAGCTTAATGATGTATATATAGAGCTACAGTAGGGACCCTAAGGAGATTAGGAAAAGGGCTCCTTAATTAATTAGACTAACTGTGGGCCAAACTCACTCCTCTAATTAATTAAATAATATTAATGGGCCACCAACATTATATTATTGCACTCCCTTTCCCTAGTCCAAATTACATTTGAGACTCCAATAATAATTACTCGATTTACCTCCCCACGTTTAAGATATAATGTCCATAAATTAATTCGATTACTGACAATCAAGAATTAATTAATTTATTATTATTTCACCGAAGCTAGCGCTCGTTCATCACATTCTTATTATGCCGGAATTTAATCCACCTGCAGGGTTTAGCATAACAATCCTTCATGAACTCACTCCGGGGACATCATCAAACTAACGCACATGGTGACGGTAAATATCCTAACAGCACATCCTATATATAATAATATTACCCAAAACAGTAGGAATATTAATCCAGCGAACTGAACCTCACCCATGTGAATCAAAGTAATATTTATTATACATATCTGCCTGTTTAATATCTTACGGGTTAAGAGAACGCAGTAATTAACCGAGGCCTAGTTCATTTACGACAATCAGTATAAAATGAACTTCTCCTCTCTGGGATCCTGTTCAATACATAAATGTACTAGTGCAACTAATCAGTCAAGACAAACTGTACAGTTGACACTACAACCGTTCGGATGGAGTGTTCATGTCCATCTAGGTTGTAAACAACTATTCTTATTCGCAAGTAACTGATAGAGTGATCTTCGGTTCGCCCGATGACGACCCACCCTATCTAAGTGCAGAACAACAGAACATAGAACTTGTTTAATCTAACATGATTCTCATTCATAAAGGGTAAATGTGTAATAACATGCAAAGCCAAGCTTTCAGTATATAACACTAACAATCTCCCACTTATACTTAAAGCTTTCGCTTTTACAGTATAGTCCTATCAATCCGTTATTCTAAAAGACCTATGTCGATCCTATCGCCATGCATCCTCTGATGCAATCTTGGCAACATCAACGTCTCCTCTACCAACGATATCCCGAATCAGATGGTATTTGCGCTCTATGTGTTTGCTTGCCCTGTGGGCTCGAGGTTCTTTTGAGTTCGCTACTGCTCCACTGTTATCACAGTACACGGTGATACCACGTGGCAAACTCGGTATAACCTCTAAGTCCACTAAGAAGTTCCTGAGCCAAACTGCCTCTTTCGCTGCCTCTGAGGCTGCTATGTACTCGGCTTCCATGGTGGAGTCTGCCACGCATTTCTGCTTAGCACTCCTCCATGAAATGGCTCCACTTCCCAAGGTAAACACATAACCTGAGGTTGACTTACTTTCATCCCTATCTGACTGGAAATCAGAATCACTGTAACCCAGAGGTAACAAGCTGTCTGCACGGTAAACTAACATGTACTCCTTAGTCCTTCTCAGGTACTTGAGTATATGCTTCACCGCAGACCAATGTTCCCGTCCTGGATTACTTTGATATCTAGCTACCATGCCAACGGCGTAGCTAATATCCGGCCTTGTGCATAGCATTGCATACATGAGACTTCCTACTGCCGAAGCATAAGGAACTGTCTTCATCTCCTCTATCTCCTTAGACGTCTTAGGAGACATCTCCTTAGATAAAGGTATTCCATGTCTAAAAGGTAACATACCTTTCTTGGAATCCTGCATGCTAAATCTGGCCAAGACAGTATCTATGTATGAAGACTGGGATAAGCACAACATTCTCTTCTTACGATCTCTAATGAGCCTAATACCAAGAATGTGTCCTGCTTCACCTAAGTCCTTCATATCAAACTGCTTAGACAACCACACCTTTACGTCTGATAACTCCTTCTTACTGTTTCCAATAAGCAGTATGTCATCTACGTAAAGCACAAGAAACACCACCACGCTCCCACTGATTTTCTTGTAAACACAATGCTCATCCGGACATTGAGTGAACCCGTACGACTGGATCACCTCATCAAAACGGATGTTCCAAGATCTCGAAGCTTGCTTCAGTCCATAAATAGACCGATTAAGCTTACACACTAGATGCTCACGACCTTCAGCAATGAATCCCTCTGGTTGCTGCATATAGATGTCTTCTTGCAGGTTCCCATTAAGGAAAGCTGTCTTGACATCCATCTGCCAGACCTCATAGTCCATATGAGCGGCTACAGCCAAGAGAATCCGAATGGACTTAAGCATAGCTACTGGCGAAAAGGTCTCATCATAATCAATACCCTCGATCTGGGTATAACCTTTCGCAACAAGCCTAGCTTTAAAGGTTTGCACCTTCCCATCCAATCCTCTCTTTCTCTTATAGATCCACTTACATCCAATGGGTCGTACCCCATCGGGTAGTTCTACAAGATCCCAGACCTGATTGGAGTCCATTGACCCCATTTCAGCTTTCATTGCAACATTCCATGAATCTGCATCTTTATCTTGGAGTGCCTCATCGTAAGTTCTTGGGTCCGATTCTAGGCCTCCTGGAACTGAGTCTGACGACTCTCCAAGACCTATCCATCGGTCGGGTAAATGAGAAACCCTCCCACTGCGACGAGGCACTGTCTGCACTGGTACACTCTCAGTGTGTCGTGTTGCAGTATTATGTGATGTATCTACTTGCGCACTCGGTGGGGAACCATCGATTTCACCCCTTAACTCCTCTAAGACTAGTCTACTCGCGGGCTTATGATTCATAATATAGTCTTCTTCCAAGAATCTAGCGTTCGTCGAAACGATCACCTTCTGATCCTCGGGACTATAAAATAATCCACCTTTCGTTCCCTTGGGATAGCCTACGAAAACTCGTGCTTCCGAACGTTTCTCCAACTTGCCAGGTTCCTGCACTAACACGTGTGCAGGACTACCCCAAACTCGAAACTGTGAGAAACTGGGCTTGCGCCCTTTCCACATCTCATAAGGGGTAGTGTCAACTGACTTCGACGGAACCATGTTCAGAATATACGATGTCGTTTCCAATGCCAAACCCCAGAACGAATCTGGTAACCTCGAATAACTCATCATAGACCTAACCATCTCCATAAGAGTCCTATTTCTTCACTCTGCAACCCCATTCTGCTGGGGCGTGCCAGGTGCAGTCAGTTGGGATTCAATCCCAGCTTCCGATAAGTATGTCCTGAACTCTCCAAAAAGGTATTCGCCACCTCGATCAGAACGAAGTGACTTGATACATTTACCATGAAGCTTCTCCACAACTGCCCGATACTCTTTGAATTTCTCAAAGCATTCGAACTTGCGGTGCAACAGATAAACGTACCCAAATCTCGAGTAATCATCTATGAAAGGCACATAGTACTCAAAACCTCCTCTAGCCTGGATCGTCATAGGACCACACAAATCAGAATGAATCAATCCTAGCACTTCTTGGCTCCTATACCCCTTTGCCGTAAACGGCCTCTTGTCCATCTTACCTTCCAGGCATGATTCGCAAGTTGGATAGTGCTCTTCCAATGGACCGAGATGTCCACTGGCCACTAACTTTTGAATCCTCCTAAGGTTGATGTGCCCAAGTCTAAGGTGCCACAGATATGCTTGATTCATCTGCGAAGACTCCTTCCTCTTATTAGATGTAGTTATGACATTATTCAATTCATTATGTTGCACTGTGGGAGAGTTCGGTTTGAGAACATATAAATTGCCAACTAATGAACCACAACATATGAAACGATTTTCAAAACGAAGAATAACCATGTCATCAAACGAAACTGAAAAACCATCCATAACGTGTTTAGAAACTGAAACAAGGTTCTTTCTAAAGCTAGGAACACAAAGGCAATTTCTCAAAACCAAACTACTACTATCAAACGATAAAGTAACGTCTCCCACTGCAACAGCCGCCACTTTCGTAGCATTGCCCATGTAGACGGTGATCTCTTCCTCCCTAAGTCGCTTGGTTTCCTGGAACCCCTGCAAAGATTTGCAGACATGATCAGTGGCTCCAGTATCTACACACCAGGTTCTGGTAGATACAACCGCTAAACATGTTTCTACGACATTAACGAGAGAGTTACCTTTCTTGAGGAGAGGGCAATCGACCTTCCAGTGTCCTGACTTATTGCACTTGTGGCATCTTCCTTTCGGTTTCTTTGCCACAGCCTGAGGAGTCGGTAGTGGGTAAACCGGAGCATCTTGTGCCTTCGCCTTTCCTGCAGACTTCTTTCTCTTCCTGCCCTTGTGAGGCCTGGAAGGTCCAGCCTGCTCGGCGACTAGCACTTGAGGTGCTTGAGTGAATAAGGTCTCCGCCGACTGTAGCTCTGCAAGCAGTTCTGGAAGAGCCATATGCATCTTGTGCATGTTGTAGTTCAACCGGAACTGATCAAAGCTCTTCGGCAGAGATTGGAGCATAATATCAACCTGGGTTTCCCCGTCAATATAACCTCCCATAACCTCAAGCTCATTGAGCTGCGCCATAACCCTGAGGGCGTGCTCCCTTACGGGTGTGCCCTCGGCCATGCGCGTACTCATCAGAGCACTCAAAGCCTCTTGCCTAGCAGCCCTAGACTGATGTCCGAACAGATCCCTGAGATTGAGAAGTATATCTGCTGCAGTGTCCTTAGACTGATGCTGATGTTGAAGAACATTCGACATAGAAGCCAGAATGTAACACTTCGCCATCTCATCAGCCTTCTTCCACCGAGCATACTCCTCTTTCTCCTGCTCAGGAGAATCAGCCGCCGGCACCGCCGGACAAGCATCAGTGATAGCAAACTTATAACCCTCAGCAGTCAACACTATGTCTAAGTTCCTCTTCCAATCAATGTAATTAGGACCAGTAAGTTGATTTTCTTTTAGAATGACAGACAACGGATTGAACGACATGATGAATATTCTGAGAATCATGCAAATAAATTTTACAGATTAAACACTTTTGAATTTAACTGTTAATATTGATATCCTCAAAACAACATTAACTTAAATCCACCGACATCTATTACACCTTTGTGAGAATGCATGCTACGAGGGTCGCCCTACAAACTCGCATTTTGTAAGAGAAGGGCTTTTCTAAGGCCCATTAATTTCCATAAGTCAAAACCAAATTCATGACGAACGATATTAATAGTCGGTCTCCATTTGGCCATGCAATAGAATTCAGGGACCCCGAGAGGGGTTAATAAATTTAATCGCATTCTAAGTGAATCCCATTTCTCGGTCCTAAGGTCGTCAAATTTGATTATACGTCATCCGGGGGGAAGCCCGTACGCTCTCATAAGATTTCTTCTAACCGTCTTACTTTTAGAAATTTGTCCTGGTAATTTTCTACAATTAATTTTAGCAATGTCACCCGAGGGGGAGCCCATTACCGCAATTAATTGATTTACCGACAAATTAGAAATGGAGGCCTTAGGAATTTTACAATTAACTTTAATTTAAAATCCCTTCTCAAACTTAGTATAAATTAATGAGGATTTTTAACTATTTATACAATTCCAAATTAATCTATGTTAATGCAATAATTACTTAACATGCATATTAATTCATGCAATTCTAAATTAATCTATGTCAATGCAATAATTAATTAACATGTTCAATAATTTATGCAATTCTAAATTAATCCATGCCAGTGCAATAATTAATTACACGCATAATTTATTGACACAATTCTAAATTAATTCTATGCATTACATAATTAATTAACATGCATAATTAATCTAGCAATACTAAATTAATCCCATGCAAGAACATAATTAATTAACATGCATAAATAATAATTTAATGGCATAATAAATATAATTAAATAAATAAATAAATCCACTATTATGGGCATTAAATATTGAGTCTCCTTAAACAAGGAAACTGTGACAGTTCTTTTCCCTGTTCAACTGGAACTCCTTTAAGCAGTAGAATCCTGGTTGATCTTGTACTGCTTGGACAAGAAGGCAAAACCTCTCCACCTCCTGCAGCCAACCGCCGACTGCCGCCGCCAGTGGTCGGAAAAATGCGCCGTTTCCCTTTTTTTTTTTTAATTCTTCGAGGCTCGTTGATCTCTTGTGATCTCCCGGTTATCAACACACGATCACAACACGAAAAATATAATTTACAAAATTACATAATTCGGTCCTAGATCCAACGAATGGATGTACATGTTTTCTAAACAAATAATTAAATCTATCCGGTCAACCCCCGGGAGAATAATTATTACAAACATTCATCCATAAATTCCTCGACATGCCCGAGACTTTAAAAACAAATTTAAAACCATACATCAGATTCAACAACATTCATCAAACACATAATCGGCCATAATAGTGGATTAACTATTTTCCTGCAAAACCGAGTTATGCAATAATAATCCAATATATGGCTGCGTTTGAACACATCTTGTCAAATAAAGCCGTAAAAATTCGAACTTTGTACAAAACGAATTAACCAAGTTCTCTGATACCACTTGTTGGGATCTGTGAGGATCTCGTTATGTACAAATCACGAATTCAATAGCAAACGTAAACCTATGCGCAGCGGATCTAAAGGGTTTGACGTAGAGAACTTACGGCTTAAAATTTATGTAGATCTGGTTGACCACGAACGGTTGACCGCAATTGATTGACCGCAACACGGGTCTTGGGTTGCACGAACAAGATCAGATCAAAACTGGATCAAACGGATGCAAACAGATCAAAACGAAATTTTGCTGCCAGACACCTTCCGGCGGAGCGTGAGGGCGCGTGCGGCGTCGGATTCTGGCGACGTTGGCGGCGATGGAAAGATCTCGTCGAGACGGTCGTCTGGGTATACTGTACGTCTCAATCAGACTTCCGGTTAGTTTTGTAGGTCAAAATCTATTTCGTCTCGGTTTACGTACAGATCTTCTACTGTATTACTCAATACACCCTTCTTCAACTTGTACCAGTGGAGCAAGAAGAATAAGATAAAGCTCGAATGAGATCTAGAGAGAGAGAGATGGGCGGCGTTATTCACGTGTGAATAGGATTGGGATTCTCTTCTCATGAGCTTAATGATGTATATATAGAGCTACAGTAGGGACCCTAAGGAGATTAGGAAAAGGGCTCCTTAATTAATTAGACTAACTGTTGGCCAAACCCACTCCTCTAATTAATTAAATAATATCAATGGGCCACCAACATTATATTATTTCACTCCCTTTCCCTAGCCCAAATTACATTTGAGACTCCAATAATAATTACTCGATTTACCTCCCCACGTTTAAGATATAATGTCCATTAATTAATTCGATTACTGACAATCAAGAATTAATTAATTTATTATTATTTCACCGAAGCTAGCGCTCGTTCATCACATTCTTATTATGCCGGAATTTAATCCACCTGCAGGGTTTAGCATAACAATCCTTCATGAACTCACTCCGGGGACATCATCAAACTAACGCACATGGTGACCGTAAATATCCTAACAGCACATCCTATATATAATAATATTACCCAAAACAGTAGGAATATTAATCCAGCGAACTGAACCTCACCCATGTGAATCAAAGTAATATATATTATATATATCTGCCTGTTTAATATCTTACGGGTTAAGAGAACGCAGTAATTAACCGAGGCCTAGTTCATTTACGACGATCAGTATAAAATGAACTTCTCCTCTCTGGGATCCTGTTCAATACATAAATGTACTAGTGCAACTAATCAGTCAAGACAAACTGTACAGTTGACACTACAACCGTTCGGATGGGGTGTTCATGTCCATCTAGGTTGTGAACAACTATTCTTGTTCGCAAGTAACTGATAGAGTGATCTTCGGTTCGCCCGATGACGACCCACCCTATCTAAGTGCAGAACAACAGAACGTAGAACTTGTTTAATCTAACATGATTCTCATTCATAAAGGGTAAATGTGTAATAACATGCAAAGCCAAGCTTTCAGTATATAACACTAACAACAACAACATACAACTACTAACAAAAAAAAAATGCTCTCACCTCTCTCTAGATTTTTCCTTTCTTCACTTTCACCCTCAAACACCAACCCCCAACCCCCGGCCTATATTTCCGACTAGTTCCCAGCTCCCCGGCTTGCGGGGCTATTTTTCTTTTATTTATTTATTTTCTTCGTTTTTTCGTTTCTGTCCTTTTTTTTTCAGCCGAGGTTTATTCATTTTAGTCCGTGAATCTCTTTTTTCGGACAGCCATGAATCCTCAGGCAGTCATCCCGACCAACAGACAAGCTCAACCTCCGATCCAAGATGCAGATTTGGAAAGCTTCATTTCCCAGCCAGAAGTTCAAGTGGCTATCTTAGCCTATCTCGAAAAAAGCAAATCAAAAATGGTGGAAGAAGAAGATAACAAAAAAGTAGAAGAAGGTGAAATATTGGAAAGCTCCGAGCAAAATCAGGTAGAGGCCTCCTCGCCAGATTTTAAGGCAAAATCACAGCATACATGCCTAAAAGCAGATGAAAAAAATCCACAGAAGAAGACGTCCACCGGCCCCCCAATAGTGACGTTTCCGGCAAATCAGTCAAAGGGGGTCTCGCCCTACCCAACAAAATCGCCGCTCTCTGTCACGTCGCTCGCTCCGCCGTCAGGCGAGACCTCGTCGGAGATGATGACCAAATCGGCCGCTGTGTTGACTGGTCAGCAACAACTTCCCTCAGCTCAACATTTATATTCGGCATAACAATATGTTTTAAAGAACCAAACGTGGCATATTCTCAGCCATTGGGCCAATTCAGCATTTTGGGCCGCAACAATTCTGTGTCTGGGCCCAACTTTCTTACCCAGCCCGTGAGCCAACGCTCCTGCTGAAACGAACGACTAACCGGCCGGTGCAGTTCACCTGCTATTCACCAACAGCGAGGTAGTCACAGTCACAGATAAATCTGAGTTGGCAGGTACTCCAATCGGGGTAGTACCGGAGTTGTCCTTTTCGGCCGGAATTCTCGGACCCCGTCCACCTTCACCTTCTCCGACCATCTTGCCGGAATATCTACTCTTGGTGCCGGTGAATCTGAAACATCCATCTTGCATGTGCGTAAAGACGGGGTGAGTGTTGCAAGTCCAAAAACGACGTTCGCGGCCCTCTTATTCGGACCTTCCCCAAACAGGACACCGCTGACGGGCCCACCCACGGCTAACCCCGCTGCAGCCGGGTCTCTTCCGGGCAACTCCACTGGCCCGCTTTCTTTCCTGGAGGCTATTACGGGGAAGAGAGATAGCGGCACGGGCGGCCCACGTCCGACGCCCAAGGATTTCACCTTTGACGGGGAAAATGAGCATGCTTGCGGAACCATTATCAGTTTAGAGGGAAACAAAGTGAAGGCTCGATTCTCTCAAGCCGAATCTGAAGGCCTGGCCGGTAAGCTAGCTAACACTCTGGTGTTTAAGTTTACTTATGCTATCCCTGCCCCCCGAGATATATCTGTTGGATTAGGAAAATGGGGTTTTAAGGGTAGAGTGTCGTCTAAGTGGTATAATATCAATCACCTCGTAGTCACCTTTCATCTTCTCGAGGAATATAACGAGGTTTGGCTCAAGATCTCGATTCATCTGTGTGGATGCCCAGCTAGGGTGTTCAAATATAATGCCGGGTTTAACCCGAAGACGGAGACGCCTGTTGTCCCCGTGTGGTGCCGTCTTCCCGGCCTCCCACCACACCTTTACGATCGTGCTGCCATCACTAAGCTAGCTAAGTGTATTGGACAGCCGATTCGTATTGACGCCCCGACGGCCCTCCAGTCGAGGGCTAACGTGGAGAGATTTGGTGTAGAGATAGACCTCAGAGTCGAGCCCGTCCACGAGATTGAGATTGAGCAGGGCTCAGAGACCTTTATTCAGCAGGTGATTTATGAGAAGATCCCCGCGTTCTGCAATTTGTGCAGTCATGTGGGACATATTGCGGCTGACTGCTACGCTTAGTGACAATAAGCCACGGCCCACACTTCTGCAGCGCCACCGTGCGACTCAACCGAGGACCTCCACCGGCCGGAGGGACCCGAAGGGAAAGGGAAAAAGCCCTCTCCGCGCGCCCGAGACCCCGAAGTGGTCTAAGGATAAGGGCAAGGCTGTGATTGTCGATACTGCCCAAACTGGGAAGGATGCTCGTTCTAACCATCCTAAGCAGTTGGCCATACTATGGCCCAAGCCCAAGTCCACGGGCTTTCTCCCCAAACAGACCTTACAGTCGGCCTTCAAGGCCAACCACTCGTATTTTGCTATTCTCTCCCCAGAGGCAGAGAATGAGGTTATGCCTTCCTCCAGCAGCCCACCTAGGATTACGGACCTTACGCTTCTGGATGACGACGACCTCCTCATAGACGATATGGACCAGTCGGACGCCTCGTCTAGGGGAGAGTCCATCCACCTATCTGATGACAGTGCGCGCGATGTCGGTCCTTTGACTGTGCGCGTATCTAGCTCGGTCCGTTCTTCGGATTTGAGGGCTACTTCCGCCACCGTTCCCCCGAAAGGGGATGAGTCGGACCATCTCCTCCCTGCTGAGATTGGGGGCTCAGCTGAGCATATAGCCAGCTCTCATCCTCCTTCTGGCGGCGAGCACCCGAGTGCTCCACCTGTTGGATCCTCTCTTTCACCCATCCCCGAGCAGGCATGCAGTCTTAACCTCGCTCAGCATGACGTCTCGTGCGAGAGCTTCGCCTCTAGTGCCTTTGTTCACTACGACAGACAGGAGACAGCCCCGGAGATGGGGCAACCTGCTAGTGCTGCTATAGGACAGACTGCCCAGCCAGACGACACATAGGCCACGAGCACCTACCGAGGCAGACAGTCCACGAGGATCAGAGCCATGCAGCGCACGACATGACGGACGATCTCCAATGCTATTCGATCCTTCCGCCACATGCCTTCTTTAGGTGGCCCGACTCAGCCTCGCCACAGGCGGACTATGTCCGGTGGCTCTTACCACCGTTGATATGTCTATCACATCTATTACTTGGAATGGCCGTGGCCTGGCGAATAGGGCTACTCTCTCTCACCTTCATTCTCTCATTTGTGATCACAGACTCGATTTTGTTGGCTTTATTGAGCAGATGATTCACACCCTTTCTTTTGACTACTACTTGCGTCGCCTTGGTTTCCACTCGGGCGTGGGTAATATTTCGCATAAGATCTGGTTCTTTCACTCGCGTGACTACGCTTGTCGGGTCCTCCGCGACACCGATCAAGTGCTTCACGTTGAGCTTTACGCTGCCCACCTCCTAGAGCCCATCTTTCACACCTTGGTTTATGCCAAATGTACTAGGGTCGGACGTATGACCTTTGGGACACCCTGCGTGAGATTGCCGAGAGTATGGAGGGATTGCCATGGATGGTTAGTGGCGATTTCAACATCTTTCTGCATCCCGATGTGCAACACCCCGCTAACTAGGGCCAATTTTTCGTAAATTTTAACTCTTTCGAAAACGCTTATAAATTTTTCGAAATCATTTGCAAACTATCTCGGGATGCTGCTAAGGACTTTTCTGCTTAAAAACCCGTTTCTTTAACCTAGGTCTAACAACTGGTTTAGACTTAAAGAATTCAGGTTTATATTTTTACGAATCATGCATATTAGTCTGGACCCGTTCGTACTGGCGAACCGGGTAAAATTATTTAAGTCTGAAAATAGCATCATGCATGTTCGAAAATAAACACAAGCATAGCGGAAGTCTGAAATGCGTGGAATTATTTAGTTTACAAACAGTTTAAACAAATGTCCCGGGAACAGCTTTCGTGCGGAACTCACGACCACCACCACCACAGCTTGACTCACGCCTGCCCGCCGACCCTGCCATCTGAAAATATAAAGTGGGGGTGAGTACGGTCCACTTGTACTCCATAAAAACCCATTCTAAAGTAAACAGCAATATTAATAATGATATCACAAACTGGTATATATAAGTAAACTGTAACTCCCGGAACTCTCTGGCCGGTAACTCCCGGAACACTCTGGCCGGTAACCGTGTGCACACTCTGATGGTATAACTAGGGCAAACTGGGCCACCACCAGAACTTAGGGAAGGCAAACTTGGCCTTAACCCAAAGTGGATAAAACTCATATACATACCTGAACGTGATATCGACTATTAAACTCAATGTATAACCCAGACTGGGTCCCCACCTGATCGGTTTTGAAAATGAGTAAGTGCGGCTGTGCTGGTAGCTGACTCCTCAAGCTACATAAAAATATAAGCAAACAAATATACTAAGTACTATGCTCGTCATATGCTCAAAAATATGCTAGGATGCTCTACTCTATCAGATTACTCATCCGGATATAAAGGAACGCTCTAAGGGTTCACAGAAATAATTCTAAGTCCGGAAATAATACTGATATGCTTAACTGATCTGGTTTGGCTCGGAAAAATACTTAAATTTCGGAATAAGACTCGGACCGAAAATCACGAACCAAAACGGACTCGAACCGCCGGCTAAACCGGCCGGTTCGCTAACTGGCTGAACCGGGTCGGGCTGGACCGGACCCGGTTGGACCACCGGGTCACACTGGACCGGTTGGTCACGGGCTGCTCGGACTGGCCGGGCTCGATCCCGTGCCGGGCCTGCTGGGGCCATGGCACGGCGCTGGGCACTAGCTGGGTGCGACCGGGCACGGTACTAGGCGCTGCTGGGCGCGGGCTGTGCGGCTGGCACGGGCCCTGGCACGACTGGTGCCACTAGGTGCGGCTGGGCACGACCGAGAGTCACTGGGTGTGCTGGCGTGCTGCTGGGCACGGTCGAGCACGAGGGACGCGGGAACTGGCGCGTACCCGGGTTGACTGGGCACTGGGCGTGCGGCTGGCACGACCCGAGTGCGACTGGCGCGAGAACGGACGTGGCCAGACACTACTCGCGCGGCTCGGGCGCGGCTAGGGCTGTCAGGGTGCTACCGGGCGACCCTGGGCACGCGGGCATGCTGCTGGGCACGTCCCGGGCTAACTGACTACTCGGGCGTGCTGCTGGGCACGTCCCGAGGCCTCTGGACCTGACTCGGGGTCACTACAGCATGGCACTGGACACTCGGGTGCGCTGCTGGCACGACCCGAGGTCGACTCCGCGTGGTACGAGCGACTGGCTCGGGATCACGCGTGCATGACATTGGGACAGCGCTGCCGGGCGCTGTCGGAGGTGCTCTGGCGCGACTGGCGCTGAGACCTCGCGGGCTGGCACGGACAGGCGCGGCTGGGCGCTGTCACGTGCACTGGGGACTGCGGTGCCTCGCGAGCGCTAGGCGCGGGCACGGACAGGGGCACTGCCTGGCCCCTGCGACGCGGCACGGGCACGGCACGCGCGACTGGCGCGGCTGGTGACCCTAGCCGGTCCTTTGCCAAACTTCCGGCAACTTTGCCGGGGACTACTGAACCAAATCAACCTAATATGACATAAAATGTTCAAAAATGCCAAAAGTCACTGAGGGACCTCGGTTGGATTTGGTGGTGGGCTTATAAGGCCGATTAGGCACGAGGCCACACTAGGGCACAAAAATGAACATGCTCAACATGAAAATTGACCTAGGGCCGAATGATATACATCAAAAATCATGGCTAATGAGGCTAGAACATTGGTCAATACATGCATGCACATATACTTAGGTTCGGGGGTAAAAATGGCTCGATTTCACTTAACAAATTAACCGAACAAATGAACTCAAAGCATGAAACTGTTTTAACCATGTCATACTCATGATTTTTGAGGATTTTTAAGATACTAATCTCGGCCATATCATGCATGTACATAAACTTACGAATTTAGGGCTCATATGATCAAAAATTCATATCTCCTTATATCTCACATGCATGGCATCATTTTCCACATGATAATTCTTATTTTATCATGAATAAGATAGGAAAAATGGTTGGCATGAGCTAACCTTGCTCAAAAGTCGAAATGGTGCCAAAGGACTTTGCTCGGGGATCTCGCGGCCCTAGGAACTTGGTCTCGGCTAGGAGGCTTAAATGGCTGGAGGAGTACACTCTGGACACTTAGAAAAATCCAAATAACATTTGGAAAATGCTAAGCCTCGAGAGGTATGGCTGGAAACAAAATGGACACGAGTTCTCCTCTTCCCCGGGGCACACGCGCGCGCACAAGGGCTTTGCCTTAGCTCTCGGTTTCCTCAAGGATTGCTCGAGCTTTTAAGTGGCAAATGAGTTCAAAATGTCTGAGGAATAGGTCTTAAAAAGTGGAGAGGGGCGGAGCTCTCAAAGTCCAAAGATAGGGAACAAAATGGGGGACATAAGCCTTTCCCATGCACATAGGAGTTAGGGTGGCCTTGGACTGAAATGGCACGGATTCCTGGAGCATATGCAGGGCATCCTGGATTAAATAAGTGTAACGCCCCGTTTTATTTTAAAGAAATTACCGAATTTTATTTGATTAAAATCAGAGTTAATTTTTCTTTTTTTTTTTAAGTCCAAATTAAAAACATTTATCGAGAAACGGGCGCTACTAATTAATCACAGCAAATGAACACGTCCAATCAATCAAATCAAAGAACCTACACATGCTTGAGCTATCAAAATAAACAATCGCATAAAACATAAATCTCAAAATCATTCACAAACGTCTAGCATGAATTCAGATTCAAACGAAAACTCAAACATAGTTCGAAGGCAAATAAATAAATGATCCAAAGTATGAAAGCAAATGATTAAGTAACAAGTTTATGCGCAACACATAATCAGTATACGAAATCAAGCAGGGATATAAACACATAATAAAATATCCAAATCCAAGCGAGAAAATAATTCAAGTCAAGTTCCAGTTCAACAAATCATAAACAGGCGGAAGCACAATATATCATCAAACAGTGACCACCATCTCGCTCGTCCTACGCCACCGCCTCCAGCTCGTCTCAACCTAAAACAAAAGAAGAGAGAAACAACAAAGAAAATAATGGGGGTGAGCAACCAACTAGCTCACCATTATCGCACAGTTATCCCGCATAATTATTTTTAAAAACAGTATCACAGTAAACAGTATCAAAATCGGTATGCACAGAATTCATAGCCTAAACCCCCTACCCAGCCCTATCGCAAACCTCCTATGTACATACAACAACCTTCCGGATACAACGGCATGGCTGTAACTGGAAACATTCCCACCCCCGGGTACAACGGTTCGCAGGATCCTTTCCAGGAGACAGCAGAGATGTTTTTCCCCTTCCGGATACAACGGCATGGGGCGTCCCTCCCGGATACAACGGGCAGGCGACCTCCTACTGTTTTCGCATTCATCAAGGCACTAGCGTTCGGGACACTTAGACTAGAGTTCTCATGCATACAAAAATTTTCAAAAGAAACATTACACGAAATAAGGAGTGCGATAAATATGGAATACATCATAAATGTACCCACCTGATAGCAGCAACAGTTCACAGAATCACAAATCCAGAAACGAGGCGAGGTCAACACCTCTTAAACACCTACATTATGACAAGATCCTACAATCAGAATCTATCTCGACTTAAATCAGAAATCACAAGACAGACCTAGTCGAACTCGTTTCGACTAAGTAGTTCGTGAAGTCCTGTGGATGTTGGAACACTAAGACTCGGCTCTAAACTCGACCAAACAACATAAGGGAGTTTACACAAATCCATCTAAGGATTGACCAAGTCAACTCACATAAAAAACGAAAAGCAAGTTGATTCCCAAAATTTCATATAAAAATCATGTTCGGAAATAGAAATCATTTAATCGCATGAAAATAGATGGTCAAGCTACCCTACAAGTTAAGCTCTGAAAATTTACACAAAATTTCATCTCCCAGAAACATGTAAAACCACAAAGTTTCAGCTTTAAACTCGAAATACCCTATTTTATAAAATTCGAACAAGATATCAGCAAAATGGGCACATTAATTCATACTCAGACTTAATGAATGAATCTGAACTTGAAAATTTTACACAGCAACATACAGTATGCTAAAGTTCATGTATAAAAATCTCAGCCTTAAATGATAATTGCTGCTATTTTTAAAAATTCATACAAGCAACAGCAGTTTATCGAATTTAAATCCAAACTGAATTAAAACGGACTCCAAAAATTCCCATCATTTACAAACATTATCAAACACATAAAATAGGCCTCTCAGTAAAATTTCAGAATTTTTCACACAAGGCAGGCAATGAGCAGATAACACATCCCTCAAAATTTCACATCGTTTCGAGCAGCGAGCTATTTTTAAAAATTCGAACACCGAAACAGCAATTTACAAACTCGACAACTTGGCAATTAAATCACAACATAAAATTTCTCGTCCGAGGCCTTTTCATAAGACCAAGGACTCGACATTGTTCCATTATCCACTGACTTACACGACTTTCGAGGTCTCGTTCGATTTTTGAGAAAATCGAAGAGATCCCGAACATACGAACACAAAAAGAAATCATCACAATGTATAGTCGCACAAATTCACATCAATATATTCACATCAATAATCAACGAGCACTATACTAAAACATTCAACGAAATAAAACATATACGAATAAAACGAGACGGAAAAACGACGAGGTACCGTTCTCGGGAATAACTCGAAAACGTCACGAACACGAACGGCTCGACGGTAAACTCGTCTCGCCGGAAAAAAGGGCTCGTCGCACGGGGAGGAGAGAGGTCGCTGCTGCTGGTTCACGAGCTCGTCGGGATGGTCACCGGACGTCGCTGCTCGGAGAATTATCGAGCTCGCCGGAAAAACCACAAACAGCGATCGGAGAAGACAGCTTCACGGCGCGGCGGGAAGAGGGTCGCGGCGCGGCGGGACTCTGGTCGCGGCGTGGTAGTGCGACGCGGCGTGGAGGAGGCTTTAGTCGCGGCGCGGCGAGTTTCTGAACACAGAGGTGATGGCGGCGACGGGAGGCGACAGTGATGATGACCGGACGATGATGAAGGGATGAAGGAAAGAGAACAAGGGTGGTGATGGATTCACGAGGAGGATGATGACGAAGGATCACAAAGATGATGGACGGCGAAGTGCAGAGAGAGAGAGAGAGAGAGAGAGACAAACAGCGGGCGTGAGGGAGAGGAAAGAAAAGTTGCGCACAATTAGAACTAGGTTTTTGATTATCTTGCCTCTTAAGAAAAAAAATATACTCACGCTCACAAAGAGAGAAACAGGTTTGGGCCATTGGGTCGGTTTTCATGAGCTTTGGGCCGGTTTTTGGCTCGCGGGCCGGTCGATCAGGCTGGTTCGCGACAATGAAAACGGCTCACGGGTTCAAGTTCGGTTCACGCGGGTATTTTCGGGCTCGTTAAAATCGCACGTTAATATATATATTCGGCTCTCGGGCTCGGGTTCTCCGATTTATTTTGCCAAAATAAAATGACTCGATCCGCGCGAATATTCTCGGGCTCGGTATAAAATCAAACGCACGATAAATCGAACAACAAATATATTTATCTGTATATATTAATACATATTTTACACATTTATAAAATAATAACAAATAAATCATTTAGACAATTAGACAATTAGACATATAATATTTAGACATTCAATTTGGCAAGCAATAATTAATATTATCACAATACTAATAATAATAATAATAATAATAATAATAATAATAATAATAATAATAATAATAATAGCTCAAATAAATCACAAATAAATGGGGCATTACAGTCTACCCTCCTTAAACGATTTTCGTCCCCGAAAATCTAAGAAAAATCATCCAACAGGACAACTGACACACGAGAGAAGCTCAAACCACTCAACTCGGATACTCCGTCCGAACCTTCCCACTCTACCAAGTCACACCGCACTAGCCATGGTTACCCTGCCGGACTTTGACGAGTACCTCTTCCGGACTCTCCCTGCTGGATTCGTCAATCCAGTAGGTCACCGGTACCTCATCAAAGGTAAGGTTCTGCCCACATGCAGCTCGTCAAAGATCGCCTCGTGCCAAGAGTCGCACACTTGTCCCCTCTCCATGAGGAACTGAACAGGTCATGCACTCTTGCAAGCTCCGGTGATAGGGTCAACCGTCAGGCTAAGACGCCGACTCGGTCGAGAATCACGAAAGGACCAACAAATGTGGCTGATACTTCCTCTCTCTTCCCAGAACTCGAGGCGTACAACGCCTCTTTCCGTACTCAGAACGTCGTACGGTACCATCAAGATCGCCACTCATAGCCATCGCTATAAGCGTACTTTCCCATGGTAGGAAAAACCACACGACATACTTATCGAGTACACCAGACTCCAACCAGTCTCTCAGGGTCTCGACAGCATGTCCCAAACGCATAACTATCTAGATCTCTACGCGGTGCCAAGTTCAGTCTCGTGCCCGGGTCACGGTGACAACTTGCCCACGATCCCAATGTGAATCCGTGCGTCCGTATCAGACGTCCCGCCACGGAATTCCATACAAAATGGCTAACAAACATAAAAAACACCATCCTCAAAATTGATACCTTCAGAACACACGGTCCAGCTCAATACCGCTGACAAAGCCTCATTCTTTGCCGACACGAGTAACAACTCGCATGCGGTTTAGGAAGTGTCGACTAGATATTCGAAAATATACTTTTATCGCAGAAACGGACTCTCAAATAGGGATGCTCGACGATCCCAATATAATGATCTAAAAGGACATAGCCAGACCGAGGTTTAATGCATAGTCACCCGAGAGATGTCATACACACTGGCGCTGCATAAGCGGGGCGCTGGGACGTGTGCCTACATCTGTTCGGAGAACAGCTGCAAGGTTAAGGTTTCGGCCACACACTGGCTTGGGGAGCTCCTGCGTTCGGTGATGGTGGCTGCAGCTCTCGTGCGAGTCAACGATCGGCCCTGCAGTGCCTCACGTCTCTCAGCACAGGCTCGCGTGCTCGACCACCACTCGCGTGACTACACCCAGTCAGCGTCGGCGCTCGGTTCGAGGACAGAAAAGAATTACTCTAATTCAAGGCTCACACTATCTGAGGTAGCCAGGAAGGAAAGGTTTTCACAAAACCGACCAACATTAGGATATAACAAAGACATCACATTTAAAGAAAGCGAATATCGGCATCCTCAGCTAGGAATCATCCTCAACTCAGTGGTCATTGCCGAGCAATGAAAATGATCAGCTCGCATGGGCTCTTCCGACTAACACTGCCGGCCGTCACGTCAGCTCTATCTCCGGTAGCTAATCGTGCCGGCAGTCCTAAACGAGCTAAATTTCTACTCCGCTAAGATTTTCACGTTTCTGCATCTCATCTCGAAGCCTCATTGGTTGATTCGTCTCGATCGCGTCTCGAATATAGGTCATCAACGATAGAAACACGACAGGCCGATCAGGGTATGAATTGAGTACCAGACCGAATGACATCACCAAATAAAATCGAAGGAACGATTTCAGACAAGCGGAAAAAAAAACGAAACTGCTCGTCTTAATCAATATATCAGGTTGCAAATCTTGAAATGAAACTCCAAACAACAAAAACAAGAGTTTTCAGAGGGTTGCCAAAAAGTCAAATACAAAGGTTCACTCTCGAAACTCCGAAGGGAAAAAGAACGAGAGTTTTAAAAGATTAACTATGAACGCAATTCGAAAACGAAGACGGCTCTATACTGCACAATGTTCATACATCTGGCTCGACTACCCTCCTTAAAAGATTCACACGCAGGCCACTTCGGTTCATCGTTAAAATAGATCACGAAGGTAATTGATAGTCGTCTATCTCGAAGCTAAGGTATTCTCAAGCCGACCTTCGCATCGACTTAATGACGTTACGACAGACGATTAAGGATCAAAAGAAGGTGAAATTTCGATGCTCATCACAATACAAAATTTCTACGCGAGGAAAAAGGAAAAATCAAGCGAAATTAACACGGTACGAAAATCAAATAAATAAGATGATCCCGAAATACAATTCAAACTTGACTACCAAGCGAAAGGTAGTAGTCAAAGGAAGTGGAAAAGCACTCGGGCGGCAAAGGCGTGAACGGTAGGTTAAAGGGTTGGAAACAACTTAAGCTCATACATTAAATTTGCAGCAAATTTTTTCCAGAAAACGGAATTGCACAAAGTCCGTATTTTTAATGCATCTCTTTGGACAAAATGCTATATGAATGAAACTTGTGACATTTGAATCCTAAGAGACAAAACTACAATTCATATGAAGACACTGAAATCAAATAAGGCCATTTAGCAGGTGATAAATCAACAAACATTGAAAACTTATTTACAGACCAAAACTGGGGTAATGCACCTAGCCAGACTTTAGTAATTGCTCTCTAACTGGAGCTACAGGCATGATTTTAATGAAATTTTAATATCAAATGATAGATAACTCAAATGTATACAACTTTGCTGAAGGTCACTTTGGCAAATAAACACATTTTCAATGAGTTTAAACACAAAACATGTGGTTCAGAAAATCTGTCAAAAATTAACATGTGTTATGGACAGCACCTCAGTGTTTACCCTCTAGATCGAGCTACAGACTTTCAAATGACATGTTTCAAGTCTCAAATTAAGCCTAAAGCATGCCTCTACAACTTTTATTTAGAACACCGAAGCATAAAAGGTCATTTAGATAGTGTAAAATCAATTAACATTCAATATCAGATTCTGCCAAAACACAAAACTCTATCTCATGCATGTCTATCTTCATAAGAACACAACTCGAGCTACAGAGCACATATTAACATGAAATTTATCTCATTTAAAATATAAGAAACAGACCTATAACTTCCGTGAAGAGCATAAATTCATACGAGCACGTTATGACATGATAAACAGGTCATACATTAATTACACACATGCTGCCGGGTAACAGGAAAAACTGGACGCGCAATATTCTCGTAAAAATCATAACTTATTCGATATAACTCGGAATCGAGAAATTCCAAAGCCCACATATAGAAAACCGAACATACTACATTTCATAAGAAGAAAGCAACTTCAAATAACCAGCCTCTGATGGCTTAAACTGAGGCACAACAGAAACAGCAAACATGCGAATTAACAAGAAATAACAATGAACATATATAACGAAAGTTCTAAGCTCGACCACGATTAATATGACTTCCCAACAAAAATAAACGAGCACAACATGTTCATCACAGCAACTACATGATACTCGATTTATAAAAAAAAGACGAGAGTTATCAATCTCCTCGAAGAATTTGCGAGACAAACCAATGAGTAAGAACGAATGATAACGAACAAATTATAACAGGGAAAATCAGCCATTAACCCGATTCCCACGAATCTACACGCACAAGTGGTCGGATCATCGACATGAACCCAACACTTAGACTCCACTCCCGGTTCCCATTGACCGAGTTCTACACGCGTCTAATAGTTCTAGCCACAATAGTCACAGACTTCCGAATAATCCAGACATCTGGGACTTCTTCGTTTGTCTGTTCCCTTTACTTAAGCCTTCTCTTTCGAGATAGCTTACAAATGATTCTCACTAGATGGTACTAAATAGAAACTCATAACGAGTGCACTGCTATAGACCAAACTTAACTCGATAACACCAACCCGAAAACTCACAACAAACATTTCTAAAGTCGACACTTAACTCCACACCACTAGAGTTCAAGTCCGAATAAACGGAGGGTAAATTCCTAAGCCCCAATAAAAGAACAAACCATAATCACGATATCGATAATAATCAAAACAATAAAACTCATACCTTGAGCTGGCGCGGCGTGACGAAGCGAGTGGTCGAATGGTCATTAAACACTTAATCACATATGAACCAGTCTACAGAAAAGCAAGACTGTCTCTGATACCAAACTGTAACGCCCCGTTTTATTTTAAAGAAATTACCGAATTTTATTTGATTAAAATCAGAGTTAATTTTTCTTTTTTTTTAAAATCCAAATTAAAAACATTTATCGAGAAACGGGCGCTACTAATTAATCACAGCAAATGAACACGTCCAATCAATCAAATCAAAGAACCTACACATGCTTGAGCTATCAAAATAAACAATCGCATAAAACATAAATCTCAAAATCATTCACAAACGTCTAGCATGAATTCAGATTCAAACGAAAACTCAAACATAGTTCGAAGGCAAATAAATAAATGATCCAAAGTATGAAAGCAAATGATTAAGTAACAAGTTTATGCGCAACACATAATCAGTATACGAAATCAAGCAGGGATATAAACACATAATAAAATATCCAAATCCAAGCGAGAAAATAATTCAAGTCAAGTTCCAGTTCAACAAATCATAAACAGGCGGAAGCACAATATATCATCAAACAGTGACCACCATCTCGCTCGTCCTACGCCACCGCCTCCAGCTCGTCTCAACCTAAAACAAAAGAAGAGAGAAACAACAAAGAAAATAATGGGGGTGAGCAACCAACTAGCTCACCATTATCGCACAGTTATCCCGCATAATTATTTTTAAAAACAGTATCACAGTAAACAGTATCAAAATCGGTATGCACAGAATTCATAGCCTAAACCCCCTACCCAGCCCTATCGCAAACCTCCTATGTACATACAACAACCTTCCGGATACAACGGCATGGCTGTAACTGGAAACATTCCCACCCCCGGGTACAACGGTTCGCAGGATCCTTTCCAGGAGACAGCAGAGATGTTTTTCCCCTTCCGGATACAACGGCATGGGGCGTCCCTCCCGGATACAACGGGCAGGCGACCTCCTACTGTTTTCGCATTCATCAAGGCACTAGCGTTCGGGACACTTAGACTAGAGTTCTCATGCATACAAAAATTTTCAAAAGAAACATTACACGAA